>CABFOW010002317.1:25301-106527 GCA_902141385.1 Timema californicum | reverse complement strand
ACAAGTTGTGATTAATACACGTCTTGTCAGAGATGAAGGAAGGGTTTGGCAATCAGATAAATCTGTGCCGGGACCGAGGATTAAATCCCGGACCCCTAACACAGACGTCTGACCCCCAGAACGTCAGGTCACCCTAAAAATCACGACAATAACACCATTGTTGCAAATGAAAGGTTTCAAATTTTGTTAAAAAAACACAACCATTCTTAATGTTTTAAATATGGAATTTAGTATTTTCTTTTTTTAATAATAAAATATTAAGTTGTAATTCATATTACTTAAGATGATGAAATACATATTTTATCCAAACATATGGCCTCCTCTTTATTTTCACTCTTCAATGTGGTTCGTAAGATCAAACGGGTTTTACATGTTTGCCTTAGATAATTAGGGTCAAACTACCCTGGAAACGGGGTGAAATAGGACAGCTCAGTGGTAGAATTGACCTTTACACCCGAAATCTTCGCATTTAATTCCTGCTTTTAGATTTTGTGTATATTTTTGTATGTATGTGTTATCTTGACGTGAGTTTTGAGCATACTTCAACAATTTTATGGAAAGCCTATCTATAGTTTTGAATAAATTATTAACTTTTTCGCTTCATACTATAAGTATTATTTTATAAATACTCTCAACTTCCTTTTTCGTTCTTAGGAAAATATGTACAGTACAGTACGTTAATATTTACAGGATGGACCTGGGCAGCTTGGTGGTAGAGCACTGGCTTGATTCCGTATTTCAGTATAATTTTTCATTATTTTATATAAAAACCAAACATTTTATATATTTTGAAATTAAATCATTCCAATAAAAGCATTTATATTATTTATAATTATAGTTGGGATAAAGGTATCTATTTTTTTTTTGAGTGTCAAACACGAACTTTTAAGGTATCTGAAAATCGGTTAAGAACATTGGTATTAAATTAATTAATAATATCATGTTTGATAATCTTTATTACTAAAAATTTTACAATTATGTACATCATGTTTTAAATAGATTTTGCTGTTTGTCCAGTGGCAAGTAAAAAACACGCAAGAAGCATAGAATTTCATTCACACAATTTTGTTAGCACTAACATTATGCATTTTATTTCAAAACACATTATGGAAATAACAATATTAATAGCGAAATGTCAAATTTGGTCTCTTCCCTAATTGGTTTAGTAATGACACATTGGGTATTCAACATAAACCAAAACGACCGTCAGATATTTTAGAAACAAAATAGTTTAGTTATCTATAAGCCAATATTTTTCAATTATTGATTAAAAGAAATAGTTTATTTTATTTAAAAATAATGCTTGTGATGAAAACTTTTATTTTTTTAAAAGTTATGTGAATTCACACCCCTCATTCATGTTCATAAGATATGTAATATATTTATGTATGTATTGTAATATTTTAATTTATATAATTATAACGTTTTAATAAATTAAAAATTATGTAATTGAGTTTACTAAAACTTACAAAAAACAAAACAAAAATACCACAATTTGTATATAACTTTTTTTTTAACGTAACTTCATATTCTAGTTTATTTGAAAATTGAAATGATTACATATTATATGATAAACCAACACATTCCTAATTAGATTTTAAAATACTTATATAGTCGATAAAAATAAACAAAAAATGTTTTACGTTTTCTTACTATAAGCTCTAAAATATTATTTCATTACAGATAAAATATTATTTCACTATAGATTAAATATTATTTCATTACAGATAAAATATTATTTCATTATAGATAAAATATTATTTCAATACAGATAAAATACATACATACACAATAATTAGTAATTTCATCATGTATAAGCATAATACAAATGTAAATACACGCTTTAATAACATTCAAATTCATTTTATAAAAATGCAAGTCACTACACTAAAACTATTTCACTTTAAAATTAATACAATATATAGTAATTTTACACCATTCCAAGACCTCAAAATTGCATTTTTTGTTTCAATTTCCATTTAACTGGACGGAATATATTATGCTAAAAACAAAAATAATTTAAACTACGATAAAAAATTATTCATACAGTTAAACAAATATGTACACATATATACAATTAAATTAAGTTTTTCAGGTTTCACAAACCTATGTTTATACTATTGATTTAATTCTCATGTCTTATAATTCCTTAAAAACTCGTTTATTTGTATTGGTAGTTTTTGAATACAATGTTAAAACACATCAATAGGTTGAAAATGAGAAAATGCCAAATTCTATAAAGTTATGGATTTATCTGACTGTATAACGTTGCAGGCTTTGTAAAGAAAATAATAATTACACTCTCCGCACTTATTCAAAGCGAAAAATTGTGTCGTATGAGACAGCTTAAACCCTGATTATTTATAGGAAGGCCAGTTTCAACTACCAACATTGATTGAAATTCACTAAACGTTGGCATTTTAGAAATATGTCTTGTTTGATTTATTAATTATTAAGTTCATCTAAAAATGTATTACAAGCTTTCATTATTACTTACTTAGAGGTGACTGTCTAATTTATTTTTACATTATTAATTAAACGGGACAATAATGCAAACACAATTACAATATTCTCTGGCAAAATGAGTTTCCAGTTTACAAATAACGGGCTTCATATGAAAATCAGATTATAGATTAAAAAGTTTTTTGTATAATATGGAATTAGGATATTTAAATGTAATGGTTTAAAATCTCCTCAAAATATCTTTATCTTAGCTCTACAAATAAAACATATTAATGTGTACTGCGTCAGTGCTAATTCACCATACATAAATGTATTTAATTGTTTGGAATATATTGTGAAAAGATATATATTCACAAATTGTCTTCGTATGGCCAAACATTTCTGTAGATTTAATGTTTTCCCCATGCAAATCGGAAAATATTGAAAACATATATTTTATATATTTATTGTAAATCCATATATGGTTTTAGATGTACGGAACATTTCTAAAATATATATATTAGTTTATTTATTTTGTTTTTGCTGAAAAATCTGTAATATTTTGTGTGACAACCGGCTATCTCCACTCGAACAGGCATCGAACTCAACTACAGGATCAGTTGTTTTGCGTCACAACCTAAATGACGATGACAGACGGCTTAGAGACGTCGGCTTTGAAGTAAAGTGTTTCTGGGTTGACAAATTTACTTTATAGGGAATTGTGTGTTTTTAGGGAAAATAAAAAAAAAAAGGATAAATATTTGTGAGAAGAGTTGGATACGTAAATGTATTGTGCTGGGAGTTTCTAATTTATTTTTCAATGAGATTAAAGCTGAAGGGATTATGCCCTTATTCAGATCAAATTAAAACCAGTTCCTTTTCATACTTGTTTTTATATTTGCCAATCATTAGCTAAAGAAATTTAGATAAAATATAGCGAAGATTCATTTCTCAGTATTTTCCCACTTAGTTGTTTCAGGGCCATTTTTAATATGTATGATGGATTACTTTTTGAATATAAAGTTGTAAGTCTGATCGTGAAATTTAGTTTATGCACTCAACAAATTTTAATTGCTCTAATAAGTATTTTAACTTGATCTGTTCAAAGATTTTATAAAAAATATTGGGGATATTTTGTTTGGCAGTGAGGGAGGGAGTTTAGGGGGCAACTTCCTCCATAGACCCCCGGGGTGGACAAATGTCTCACCATAAACACATTTTTGTTTCATAGAGTTGGACAAACCTTATTTGTTTCGCTCTTCCAACGAGCAATCTGCTCAAACGGTGGAAACACGAATAACGATTGTCGAAAATCCAACAGTACTGGATTTGACAAATCCTATCAAGGAGTTTTACTTTGGTCATGATAACGTGCTCCTACAATTCACACCGGAAAAAATAAAGTTGAGGCAAGGGCGCAAGATATCGACAGTTTCCTCGACCCGTAAACAAGTGATTTCAAGAATCAACCGGAATGTTATACAATCACTTCCTTTGCACATTCTTCAAGAACACGATAAGGCAATAAAGCTTTAGCAAATCCGAAATGCTAGTTACATCATAGGCCTGTCCATAAGGGTGTATTTAATCAGAGTCAGGCTTGAAACATGCCCTGGATATATATTAACCATTTCTTTCAAATAGAGAAGAGCAAAACGACATATTTAACTACACGTCTAATCGGGAATGCATGAAATTGATAACATTATTTGAGGTAGAACACTGTCCATTATCACTTTAAGAGGAGTAAAGACATAGAAAAAAAATAGTATTACCATTTTTCCACACAAACTTGCAGTTTTACAACATAGCTCAGATTAAACAATTTTGTGGAGTTTACGTTTTAATTAATTAAACAATAAACCCACTAAAACGGGAGTTTAACTTAAATACAAATTAAGAAGATAGTTTTAGCCTCTGAAAATATGAAACCATCGTTTCAATAAACTCCACAATTATGTTATATCGTCTGTTTTATAAATATTGACACTTTGACATTAAAAATAAGCCACCATCAAAATGTTCTTTGGCAATAATGAAAAAATACTCTGTTGGCCATGCATCGTTTCAACTTTGAAATATTGCTGAATTGTGGCCATAGTTCCAGTCAATTCTTTTGGTTCCTCCATTTAATACAAACTATATGAAAGTTTATTTTTATTTGTGTTCATTCAAATGTATTAGGAGAAGCTATTATGTTATATCTAAAAATATTTGTCCTTGGCAAGTTATTGAATTTGGAGCATTCGACTTAACGCGTCAGTGCTCTACTAGCCGAGCTATCCAGATGAATATCAAGTCTTAAGACACATTTCCCCAGAATCTACATGCACAATAGTGATAACAATGACTACACTAGATTATTAAGGGATGCATTAATCTGCTACATCAAATCTTCAACCCTGCAAAGACGTCAATTAAGCGAAGTACTACACGCCTACACCAAATATTCAGCTTCTTAAACACAGTTATTGAACGCAAGACTATTCTTATACATAAAATCTTTGGATCTCCGAAGAAGGCAGATGAACAAAGCACTATTCTGGTACATTAAATCTTCAGTGGTCTGAAGATAGTAAGAATGAAGCACCAAATCTTTGGTTGTACGAATACGTATATAGCTATATTTTGCTACACCAAATCTCCTGCCATCCTAAGAAAGCAAGTAATTAAATTTCCCAACATTGGCACGACATATTTAATATAATTATGAGATGACTTCGTTTAGCAATTCTTCTTCAAGCATGCTTATATCATCATCCTGTGTTGATGACAACTCTTCCTCGTCGGAAAGATCAAGTCTCGCTTCTGACAAAGGCACTACTAATAAAGAATCATAAATAACGCCCATCTCTTTGTTGTTCTTCACGATGCTATTCTTGTTGTCACTACCAACTATGAGGTTCATGTGTTTCCGGGTTTTGTCGCTTTCCTTGTGGAAGTCTAGCCCCGAATTCCAGCAGCCACTCAGGACTCTGAGTATACTCCAGATGAGGAAACTCGCACCGGCGAGGAACATGATGTACACTGTGGCTTCTTCAAATCGTGGCAGAACGTTCAGGTACAGGTAGAATCGATTGTTTAGGGAGTCCGGCAAACCTTCCATCCTCTGAAACAAGTGTCAACACATTCTTTACTTATTTGGGAAACTATAACAATAACACACAGTTTTGTTTAGTGCAAGACATACAAATTTCGCTGATCTTTCAATATGAAACATAGATTTATTGATCTTTTTTTTTGTAAGGAAGATTTAGAAATAATTCCAAAAGTTATATTTAATGATCTGATTATATATCAATATATTTATTACTGAAATGATATATCCAGTACAAAGAATACTCAGAAACATTAAATATTCTCAAACAAATATAGCGGAGTAAACTATTCAATGCTGAGTCATAATAATGAGATAGTGAGTGCTCAGGTTTCAAGATTTGTGGAAGAGAACGTGTCATAAAGAATAAATTTACCAGCCCATCAGAGTGAACTAATCATCTACTAGTCAACCCCGTTAAGAGTCCAACTTTACCACTGAGCCCCAGAAACGTTACGACTAAACTAAAACCCATTTTATTTCCTATTGTAACCTACGATTTCACTCCAAAGCATAGGCATGACCAAATCCTTGAATCTTTCCACGCGAGATATGGACGAGATGTCTCCCAGAGCCATATTTATTTGGAACCTTGCAGCGACATCAACTGGAAGACCGGAGTTCTGAAATAAATAAACAAAATTGATTAATTACGTTTTCTACATGTGACATCACGGCAAGTCATGATGGGCTTTATCAGGTTAATGTATTTACGTTTTATTTGGGGATTTTTAATGATTTACAATTTAAACCAATTAATTCAAACCAAACCAGAATTATTAAATAATTCTAAAAATAATCGTACATTGACACAATTTAAATAGTATTTTTGTTTTCTTGTAAAAAATCATCTATATATTTTTTATCACCACGTTTTACTGACTGTTCAGGCTATACCTAAAATCATCAACTTAGGGTATTAGGATTACTCACGGAGGAAATGTCCTTTAGGATTCTTTATGCAAGGATGTATATTAAAAAGTCAGTTGAAGCATATGTATATATAAAATAGGAAACAAGAATAAAATAAAATTTTGAAATACAGGTCAATGTTGTTCAGGCGAAAGCATCAATACTCGTCAGTGGAAGAGGGGAAGTGTTATAGGCAGGCAAACTAGAGGCTTCACAGGATATTTCTTTCGTTTTATTCACTGTCTTTCAATTTACCACATTAGCGTCTAAGTGTGATAGTGACACATATTTATTTAAGACCTGAAGCCCTTCCTGACCAGTCCACAGAGAATTCAGTGATTCGTTGAATGCCAATACGACCTCATCTCTAATGAAACCGATACTGATAAGGGAAACTTGCTTGATTAGTAATTTTCGTTTAATTGACTGATACTAGTTAAAAAGCCCGTCTAACCCCACGTAGAGCACCTAACTAAGGTAGGTAATACAGATCTACGTCATACTACGTGTCCGTTATATCTGCTATTTTTTTACCAATAGGCTTAGGGATTAGGAAGGTAGAATTAAGAGAAAATGTAGCTTGATTCCCGTGTAGGATTAAGGTAAAATATTACCCCCTTAATTAAACCGGCCGGGCTTCGAGCCCCAACCTTCCAAGTACCGAAATAACATAGTTAAACGAGACTGACGTCTTTTACCGGGATCCAACAATGTGGGTTGCTGTTAGTAAACTGGTAAACAACCAGATTAGCTAGCTGTGTGTTAGCATGTTGGACTCTTGACTCGGGCTCAATTCCCCAAACGATAGTACTCGAAATGTATTATCCATTCCTTATTTTTACATTCTTCCCCTGACAAATGATGGTATATGTTATTCATATTTACACCAATCATTCGTTACCTTAATATATAGTATATTTGATGTGGGTATATTGTATTAACCTAATACAAATTAATAATCTATACAAGCATATTTATCTAAGGTACAGAATAGGATTTATTAGATTATAATTTGTAGAAAAAAAAATTATACACACTACACATAAAAGTTTAAGGGCTGGATCGTAATAACTTATATAATATAAGGTAGTAAAATTTAGAATGTGATTAATATAATTAAGTAGTAACATATACACTTACTCTATGCCATTAGGAACTCAAGAGTTCATTTCCACACTTAAAAGAATACGCCACCTATCTCTACTTTGAGCTAGTTCTATCCAATCCACCTCATTACACGTTATCCCTATCTTGAGCTATTTATATACAGCCCACCTCATTACACCCTATCTTGAGCTAGTTCTATCCAATGTAAAGAGGTTAGATAGGTAGCTCCATTTGGAAGAATTCGTTGATGTCATTGCTTACGCCAGCCACGATACTACGTCGCCCAGCAGTTAGTAATATGTCGTGCGGTCCATGTGTTTCGGACGGTCCTTTCATTTATCTTTATGATTATTTATGTATTTGTGTTTGCTTGGTAGTGGTTTATTCGTATATAGTTAGCTACTTTATTATGTTTACCACCCAAATATCTGTTTTAATATGCTAATATAAAATACAGCAGGGATGTTCTAGTTAATGATTCAATAATAGTAGCTATAGTACTAAATATATCAATGAATGCTAACTATATGTAGTTGTATTGTTCTTATCAAGCTGTTGATTATTTTATAATAGTTTTTCTTTTACATAATATATAGGAAACAAGTCATTGCTGAAAATCAAACTTTTAGGATTTTTGTTAATTTATTTGCGTACATTCTTCAATTATAATTACATGTGTTTTTAAACAGACATACAAAATGCCTAGCTTTGCTGTTGCACTCTGTGTAGATAATCAACGGAACTGCAAGAATAATAATATATATTTTTACTCCTTTCTTAAGGATCCATAAATTTTACGTGCATGGGAGCTCAAATGTAAAAGGAAAGACGCAATTAATACAAATTTTGCTCGAATATGTTCCATTTATTTTTTCGATATTGACTTTGATATTTGTGGTGTTAAATTGAAAGTAAACTAAAATGCTAAGAACTTAAAACAAATTGAATGTTGTCAGTGTTAATACAATCGTTCCAACACGTGAGTAATTTTGAACATATTTAATAGTTTTTAAGTGTAATTTATTCAGTTTTTCTCATTTATTGGTGTGGATTTTAAATATGCATTAATATGTTTAATCTTCTCAAACGTCATATTATAATTTATAACAAAAATTATTTAGAAAGGACTTAATTTGTCTTCCATAAAACTTTTTGAATGTTAAGCCATGTTCTCAAGTGTCATTTTCAGTGATTCACTGAAGATTAATGTAAAATGGACATCAGAACACTCATTTCATTAGACTGAATTATTATTTCACGCTTTCATTAAAAGTTAAAAGGAGTTATACTTTTATTAATTGTTAATTATTATCATTATTGAAAAATGAAAACAAAATGAACCGTGTGAACACGTACAAGAATTAATGAATTCATTTTTATTTTAATGTAAAGATTTATTTAGATATTTACAGACAATACATTGCGCTGTTATAATATTTCTCGAAAATTGTAATTAAGTGGCGAGACGAACAAACTGACCCATTTTTGGACTTTTATAAACAATATGTATGTCTGTGAAATATAAGTAGTGAATTGTATAAAATAAAACAGCACGTGGTGCCATTTTAGTAAGTTAAACAATAGTTGATTATTCTCAACATGATCATGATGATAAATGACGCATGTGAACAAATTTATTTAATTTTTATTTTTATTAAAAATGAATCACTTGAAATTATTCATTGACACGTGAGCGCTTTAAGCGCTGTCTTGTGTACTGAGTGACGTCACACTTTCAACCAATCAGATGTATTTCTTTAACTGGCGCTACCTTCTATTCTCTTTACATTGGTTCTATCCAGTCGACCTCATTACACGTTATCCCTATCTTGAGCTATTTATATTCAGCCCACCTATCTACACCATATCTTGAGTTAGTTATATCCAGTCCACCTTGTTACACCTTATCCCTATCTTGAACTAATTAAATCTAGTCCTCTTCAATACACCCTATCCCTATCTTGAGTTAGTTATATCCAGTCCACCTCATTACACCCTATCCTTATCTTGAACTAGTTAAATCTAGTCCACCTTATTACACCCTATCCTTATCTTGAGTTAGTTCTATTCAGTCCACTTCATTACACCCTATCTCTATCTTGAGTTAGTTCTATTCAGTCCACTTCATTACACCCTATCTCTATCTTGAGTTAGTTCTATCCAGTCCATCTCATTACACAATATCTCTTTCAAGTTCATTGTAATGTTACCCTGCCATCTGCGTTTAGGTCTTCTCAATGGTCAATACCCTGAACAAGGTTCTAGATTCTCCCATTCACGCTGCAAGTCCTTTCACCGTAATCTGAAAGACTTGACTATCCTAAAGTCTCTTTATGAGTACATGGCATGTATATACTATAACCTATAGGTATTTATATAAATGCGCCTAAAGTCACTTGTAACCAGTAGGCTGGTTTTTAAATTATATTTACATTCAATATAGTCTCTAAATATTTGAGTTTGAAAGACCCGGTCTTGGTTTTCATTATTATTAATAATAATAATAATAATAGTAATAATAATAATAATAATAATAATAATAATAGAAACAAAGGCTCTGGTTGGTTTCCACTCACCGGTTCGATTAAGAAGTATGATTCATGCTTCTTAGGATCGGGAGCACATCCATCTACAGCCTCTAGTAAATCTGGGTCAGCTTTATAGAAGTGAGGAAAAGACACAGCAATTGGGAAACCTGGAAACAAATTAGTTTTATAGAAACATTGTTGGAACGTTGGATTCATCATTATTTTACCTGTCTTAAAGAGCATTGATGTTGTATTAAGAGCCTATCTCACCCCATAGATAACACCTAACTTAGGTAGGTAATACAGCTAGAACCAGACGTCTTAAGAGCCCGTCTCACCCCACAAATAACAACTAACTTAGGTAGGTAATACAGCTAGAACCAGAGGTCACATCGTAGTGGCGTTTACTGTGTGCTAACTAGCTAGCTAACTTGAAAATCCAAAGCTGTCAGAACGTAAGCTCACCATTCAATCCTAACCTGAGCTACCTCAATCCAATCTCTAACATGATACCCAATCCAATATATTTTCACACCATACTCACATCGACGTCTTGGCCTACCAACGGCTCTTGTATATTCAGGTTTCTCTATTAATATTTTGTGTACACGCCTGTTATACAGAGTGATCCAAAAGTCGCTCAACCCTTTTTTTCCCCAAGGATATTTATCGTAGAAGAACATGAAAAATTAACATGTTTATATGTATGGCGACCCGCCTCGGTGGTGTAGTTGGCTAACGCGCTTGTCGTGTTGAACTCGACTGCTGAGGACGGGGAGATCGAGGTTCGAATCTCGGTTGGGTGAACTTCAGCTAGAACCAGACGTCTTAAGAGCCCGTCTCACCCCACAAATAACAACTAACTTAGGTAGGTAATACAGCTAGAACCAGAGGTCACATCGTAGTGGCGTTTACTGTGTGCTAACTAGCTAGCTAACTTGAAAATCCAAAGCTGTCAGAACGTAAGCTCACCATTCAATCCTAACCTGAGCTACCTCAATCCAATCTCTAACATGATACCCAATCCAATATATTTTCACACCATACTCACATCGACGTCTTGGCCTACCAACGGCTCTTGTATATTCAGGTTTCTCTATTAATATTTTGTGTACACGCCTGTTATACAGAGTGATCCAAAAGTCGCTCAACCCTTTTTTTCCCCAAGGATATTTATCGTAGAAGAACATGAAAAATTAACATGTTTATATGTATGGCGACCCGCCTCGGTGGTGTAGTTGGCTAACGCGCTTGTCGTGTTGAACTCGACTGCTGAGGACGGGGAGATCGAGGTTCGAATCTCGGTTGGGTGAACTAGGGGTGGTTTTTCCTAAATGGTTTTCCACTCTCCCTCCACGCAAATTCGGGTTCACTTCCTCTAATTCAACCTTCCCATTTCCTAATCCATTAGCGTAATAAGTACTTAAGGCGTATGACCCGAACGGGTAGTAGGACGTGGTGCTAAATATTATTTTTATTAGTATGGCAACACTGTAATGTTGGCCGGGTGTTGTGCAGGTCGTGTGACCTTGAGACATACACTAGGTCCAGCCAGTTGACTTGGAGAATTTGAAAGTGTAAGCTGAGTTTTTCACGAGCAGAGCGAGTATTAATTTCGGAACATTATTTTAAGGCTAACTTGTACAATTAATGCCAACAATCGTTTGTGCGTAGTTTTCCAGAATCACGCGTGCTGAATAAATCAACAATATGCCGAATTGATGGCACAAAATATAAGTTTTTTTCTTTGGGTTGCGTGACTTTTGGATCACCCCGTATAATACACCGGTTATTCGGGAGTGAGTTGGACTCTTAAATCAAATGATGGGGGACAATGGAGACAAGTGGTTTTGGGAAACTAGTTCCCCCCAATCCCTGGAATGAAGAGAAATCGTAAGATTACTTAAGAACAGTGGCGGATAAAGGTGGTGGAGCATTAATAAACACCTCCCTCACCCAACTTCTACATGATCTAATCACTAACTCTTTCAACTTAGCTTAAAATTAAAACTCTCCAGTAAGTTTAGTATGTTAACCAATTATTTGTATTAAAATATATATTTTTTATATCAATACATGCTAAAACATTTTTGGCCAATGTACAGTACATATATTGTATATTTATAAATACCTTCTGTTTTATTTTGGTGGCCAGTTATAGCAAGATACAAGTGTTACTATAATATTTTTAATTTATTATTTAATGTACTATAATATATATTTTTGCCACAAAAAACCAAACTAAAAACCTAATAGAATTATTAATATATTCTGTTCTTTCAAAGAGTTACTAAAATACCAATTATGCAGTAATCATTTGTGAAGTATTATTAGACTCGTTCGATAACAATTTTTATTGATAATATAGTATTACTAAGCAAATATTAAGTATTTATGAATTGGTTGACTTTAGGTAGTTTCAGTCAAAGTTTACAATAAAGATCTTATGCTAGCATTCACTTACCACCCGTACAAGCAAAGATGTCCTATATAGCAGTTTAAGGTGCTTTACGCTACGACACAGCTACTAAACTGGTTTCATTTAATGTATTTAAACACGAGAGGAGTTCATATTTGGTCGTACCATTTGTGTTTTTGTCAATTAAAGGGATAGTTAAGCACATCACTCATTGGCTCAATAAACTATCAATCGTCAATTAAATACGGTAGAAATGGTATTAAGGTAAAGATTTAGGGGACGCGAAAAAAAGGGATTTTTTTTTTGCTGCTTTTATAGCAAAACTTTTTTTGGGTCAAAATTAACCAAATATTTTTCCAGTACAACATATAACAACTTGTGAATGTGTGGTATGCCAGGCCTCCACCGTGGTTCGGATCCTACGTTAAACTGTGGGTCCTCCATTACCATTACACATTAGCGTAAGTGCGTATAACCCGAGCGGTAAGTAAGACGTTTTGATGATGATGATGATAATAATAATAATAATAACTATTGATATCATCATGTGAAGAAAATTAAACTCAATGTTTCTACTAAAGTGAAATTTTATTTATTTTTATCTAAAACATGTTTTGCTGTAAAAACTGAAAGAACACTGGCCTTTTCTCGCTTCTCCTACATCCACACCTTAAAAGGGAGTGAGCTCTCACCATAGTAGCACTCCGTTACATCCACAAGGCCCTCTTGCAAGCAATGTCCGTTTCTGCAGTAGCATTTGTTTTCCGGATTCCTGGCACCGTTGTCAAGGGCATCCTCTTTAAACGTGTAGCGATAAGCCATCAGACCATTCTTATTCACTGATCCTCCAGTACGAACCTACAATCAAACATCAAGATAGAATCACGTAAATGCAGGTATATTTATTTAATAAATCATACATTCCACATCTATAAACTATTAACGTAAATAATGTAGGCGTTTTATAACTCAAACGGGTGTTAAGATGCGGTTAAAGGTTAAAAAAACACCAATAAAAAGTTATTTATTCTATAGGTTTATATAACCCGCCTCGGTGGCGTAGTTGGCTAACGCGCGTGTAGTGTTAAGCTCGACTGCTGAGGACGGGGAGATCGAGGTTCAAATCTCGGTCGGGTGAGCTGAGGGTGGTTTTCCTAAATGGTTTTCCACTCTCCCTCCACGCAAATGCGGGTTTACTTCCTTTAATTCAACCTTCCCAATTCCTATTCCATTAGAGTAATTAGTACTTCAAGCGTATAGCCCGAACGGGTAGTAAGACGCGCTGCTAAATATTACTATTATTATAGGTTTATATTATTATTACTTTTTATCACTGCGTCTCACTACCCGTTCGGGTTAAACGTATATGTAATTATAACGCTAATGAGCTAGGTATTATAAATGTTTAATTTAGAGGAAGTGTACCCATATTTGCGTGTACGGAGTAGGGAAAACCATTTATGAAAAAAACCTCCTCAGGACATTAGACACCAATATTCGAACTCAAATCTCTCCATTACCGGAAATCCTGTCCAAACAATTGTTCTTAGGAAAACTAAGTTTGCGGATTTTTTTTTTTTTTTTACTTAATGAGTAAATAAAATATTCATTGTCTGAATTATTCGTGAAAAGAAATGCATTAATTTCATGGATTAATCTTCCTCCAAGGTTAAAATATTTAAAAAAAAACTCATAGGGTAGTATCATATTTTTAATAAATGTAATGTTCTTTTAATTGTTTGGTTCATTCATTTTAGCACAGGAGCCAACTAACAAGCGGTATCGGTTCACTTCCCAAATGGGATAACTGAGGATGTTTTCCCAAATTGAATCGCTCATTTTAGAAAGGGCTTTATTCAAAAAATGAGACATTGCCATACCTGGGTTAATATAACGTAGGCGCACGTTTCTGTATAGAAAGGGATTCATTCCAACTATTTATTTGGGAGTTCTGATATTTCAAATGGCAGTTAAGAAAGGGCTTTATTCCTATTGTTGCAAAAATGTATTTGATATTATTATAATTGATTGCAAAATATGTTATATTATATTTTAGTGTTTTTGTTTTTTATTAATGTTATGCATCTCTCAATATTCAACCAGTAGACTATAAATCAAGTAACAGTGATGGTTAATGAGTGTTACAATGTTGTGTTTAATAAGCTCTGATGTGTAATACTGTTTTTTTATATCATAAACAACAATGATAAAAAATATTTTTTATTAATTTTTCCAAGTTCTACAATGAAAATATTAGTTGTACACTCCTTTGGAAGATTTAATGCTTTAGGTTAAACCTAAACATACTTTTATCATATTAGAAAGAGCATATGTTAACTTAATAAAGGGCATTATTCCATATTTTATATATATTTTCATAGTAAAATAGATACATTTATCCAAATAAACACATGCTCTATAACATCTCATTTGCTGTAGTCTTATTTGTAGTGGCAGTATAAATTCATTAAATGTTTTTACAAATGCTACAAAATGTTGTTTTTTTATCTCCTGAAAAAACGTGGATATTGGAGTTATGTACTTTCTAAAATGAGCGATTCAGAATATACTACAATGGTTTTCCAATCCTCACCCCACACTAATGTGAGCACATTTACTCTAAACTACTCCTTAGCCCATGTACTCTTAAGATAATTTGTTAATAACTTTTCACCCACTCCAGTGGTCGAATAGTCTAAGGTGTCACTCTCCCAAAGGACTTGACTGACAATAACGAGGAGAACATCATCAACTGTTTCCAGCCTACGGCCGGGTTGGTTTAGTAATATGCCCCCATCACTCTCTAACCTTCCACCATTCTTCCTCATCTCACTTGCACACTTTGTTATCTACTACTCCCATCTCTTTTGGCCTCTCTTGCGGTCTTTTTCCTACGTACTTCATTTCTATCATTTTCTTTGGCATCCTCTCCTTCTCCATCCTCGCTTCATACCCATACCATCTCAGTATTGCTTCCTCTACTATCTCATGTACTCCTTGTACCCTTACTATTTCCTGGATAACTTCATTCCTAATCTTGTTTCTGCTCATGACAAGATAACATGCTCCACACAAACTTCATTCCCATGTCATCCACTTTCCTAGTCTCTCTTACATTCAATGTCCATGTTTCTGCTGCACTTGTGACAATGGGTACAAAGTACGTCCTGTACAACACTTCCTTACACCTCAAGGGCACTTCTAATTTCCATAGCAGGTCTTTTACACACCTATTGAACCACTCTTCCTGCTGTCCTCTTCTCATTACATCCTCTCTACTTCCTCATTTCGCCTCAATCAAGCTCCCAAGATATTTTACGTTTTGTACCTTTCTTAACTCTACTCCAACTTTATAGCTTTATTAGGCCTTATCCTCTTCCTTGAATTACGGGAAGATCTGGGTTTGTATCCCAGTCGGGTGTACTGAAGGAGTTTTTCCCTAAATGGTTTTCCCACACTCCCTTCATGCAAATATGGGGGCATTTAATCTAAAGCCAAGCTTCACCTTCCCTAACACATTACGTAATTAGTACATATACGTATAACCTGAACGGTTAGTAGGATGAAATGATAAAAGAAAACAATAAAAAACAAATAACTTTGGTGTTAAACTTCGTGATGTTTAATCTTTCAAATGACTTACTTGTGGCATAGGTCTGCAGACAGATTTCCTAAAGAAGACCAGCGTATCGTTGGGTTCGATATAGGATTTAAACTTGGTTGCGTCACTCGAACCATTTATTTTCCCACATTCACCTTCCCATTGGGGTAGATAATGTCCTCCATTGTAATTGTCTAGTTGACCTGTCATTCTGATGTCATTCTCCCCTGTGTAAACTGTGGCAATGTCACCTTCAAAATCGTACATCTGAAACAAATACATTTACATGTATTTAAAAAAAAAAATTGAAATAACTCTCTGTAATAAATTACATCTTCTTAAGGCCCTTGACCCTGTCAAGTGCAAGTCTAAAACCTATTTTGTGGAATGGGGGAGGTGGCAGGGGGTGAGGGTGAAAGGCGTGGTGGGGCTTCACAACCGACCAAAGTATCCTTCCGCACCAACAAGAACAGATGGATTACGTAAACCGTAGATGGCGCTAGCTACCGGACAGATCTTGTGGACAAATCATACATTTGGAAATATCAGTTTTCTCGAGAACGAGTGAAATTTGTATGTTAATATTTTCAACACCCCCTCTAAGATAATGTATCGATGTTTATTAATTGTTACATTTTCTTATTTTGTGTTATGAAGCCGGCAGATTTCTATTGAAAAATGGCAATTTTATCGATATTTGATAACTGTTCAAATAATAGAAGAGGTGTGTATATAAAAAGTTAAGTTAATCAACATGCTTCTATTCTTAAATAAACCGTTTCCGAAAAGAAAATTGCAAAACAATACAAATTCTTGAAGATATCTGTTTGTTCCCATGGCTCTGCATTTCCACACCAAATGAAAAGGGCAAATCGCCTTAAGTCTTTGATGTGATTTATATGCATCCGGAGCTGGGCATGTTTTCAGCCCTTCAGCTGTTTACTGCCACCTGAACCATCTAGTGGAGAGAGATCCCATGTACTAGGCTAGTTCCAGAAGTGTGGTGCCTTACACAAGCGAGTCGACCTCGGTGACCTTGGGGTAAATTGCTCCCCTCATGAACCGATGTTCGTGGGATCAAACCCACCCGGTGTCGATAGATTTTTCTTGAGCAATACAATTCCATAGTACAACTTCCTTAGTAGGGGAAGCAAAGAGGTCAGTCCCATGTCAACTGTGTTATGTAAAACTAGACACTTTCCCCCCTCCCCCCCGCATTATTTTCAAAATAAAATATAGCCTATGTTACTCGATGATAATGTAGCTTTATATTGGTGAAAGAATGTTTAAAATCGGTCCCGTAGTTTTTGAGTTTATCTATTACAAACAAAAAAACAAAAAATCAAATCTTTCCTCTTTATAATATTAGTGTAGATAGCCCTAGAAGGTATGTGAACATAACCTTCCGCAAAAATTGGTAGGTCCTTTCGCTCTCGCTCATAGACATTATCGTGTGATGATATGATAAGTCGGTTCAGAGTGTGTTCGTAAAATATCTCAAATAAATAAAATCTTTTACATGGCACAATCATCATGGGACTAATTGCTTTACTTCCCCTCCGAAGGAAATTGTGCTACCGATTTTTATCGCTCAAGGAAAATCCACCAACCTCCACTGAATTGATACATTTTCTGTAGTGATTATGACTTTATAAAATCCACTACAGTGCACATGACTTGGAAAACTCTGCTATAGTGCGCTTGACTTGAGAAAAACGGTTATAGTGTGCATGACTTTATAGGCTTTGTCATATTTCAATCGGGTTATGGTATGGAATACTTTATTATAGTACATATTGCATGATTAATTTTTTAAAGTACACATAGATAGGATATTCTGTTATAATATACTGTTTACTGTTTAGAGAAACTGATTCTGGCATTATAAAAAACCCTGCTATTAGTGCTTTTGTCATGAAAAACTCTCTTATGAAGCATCTGAAATGCAAACATTCGTTATAGAAAAGATAATCTGGAATTAACACATTAATGGTGCATCTGGCATTAAATGCCTGTTAATAGTGCATCTGACAAGAACGACCTGTTAATAGTGAATTTATATGACCTGGTGGTCTAGGGGTAAAGTGTCAGACTCCTGTGCTGGTGGTCCAAGGTTCAATACTAGGTCCCGGCACAGATTTATCTGATTACCAAACCCTTCCTTCACCTCTGACAAGACGTGTATTAATCACAACTTGTGAATGTGTGTAATGCCATGGTTCGGATCCCCCATTAAACTGTAGGTCCTCCATTTCATCTCACAATCACCCTACCATTACTCATTAGCGTAAGTGCGTATAACCCGAACGGGTAGTAAGACGCGGTGCTAATAATAATAATAATAATAATAATAATAATAACACTAATACTACTACTACTACTACTACTAATAATAATAATAATAATAATAATAATAGTGAATCTGGCATGAACAACTTTGTTACAGTAGCTCACTGTTATATGACAACACCATATTTGTAAAAGACAATCACTTACCCTATCGATGAGACCAAGTTTGTCAAATCTAATCCAGGAGGGCATGAGTTTGTTACCCAACGAAACCAGGGTACTCTCGTAGCCAAACATAAACTCTTTGGCTGTCATGGCGACTAATGGATTCGTGTCAGTTTGGCGTATCAAAATGTTCAAGCCCATCCTGGCGAAGTAAGATTTGTCCTTTACCACCTGAGCTATACTCTGAAACAATGACAACAAATCAGTAGATAATATATATAAACAAATTACAATGGATGTTACTTATTCTTGAAAATTTAAATTTTAGTATTATTTTTAGAAGTGTACCGATTCAGTTAAACCGATTACCGATAAGAATTACCAATTGTTTAAAATAATTGCTCATGCTATGATTATTTACACCGATTAATCCCAATTATCTATTGAGAAATATGCTTAAGGGAATGATAACAGTTAATGTGATTATTATATAAGGATTGTATGCATACAAAAAGATTTTTTATGTATAACCGGTGAAAGTTGTAACTAGACGGTTAGTTTTACCAACGGTTTAAATTTATATTTATTCATCTGGTTATATGATCTTTGCTTAGCCCGCAATTTAGATGCAGTTTTTTTTCCCTTTCGATTTTGATCACTAAACTCCTAACAAGAAAATGTAGATTTAAATTTTTCTTTAAAAAATTAATCGATATAATAATCGCCAATTACGATTTACTGCCGATTGACTAATAATCGCCCAATATCGATTCATCGGTATCCACATCGGGACACCCATAGTATTTTTCTTCTTCACTTGTACGTTTAAAAACATGCTCTTTTTTATTTGATCCACGTCTTATCATCTTATTTTAACGAAGTCGCCTTATTGATACTTACATGATAATTTAATTCGATATCATATCAGGCAGACTCCTACAGCTCTAACGGACCGAGTTCGTATCTGTCATGTCAACCTTTGTTCAGATCCTAGCTGGGTTAGTATACGACTTGATCATCATGGACTTAAGTGCGTTTAAGTTTATATATCAGCACTAGATTTAAATATGTAAGTTTGTGTTTGGGCACCAGGTAGGTCCACGTTACATGTTAACGATTAGACTGGGTTTGATTTGAATGAAAGATAACTTGAATTGAAGATCACAAATTATTATTTAGGATTCATCTACCGCACACTCTTGTTAGTTATGAAAGTAATGAATATACATAATGGAAAATGAGTTGGAGTGACAGGTTCTTCTCTCTCTTTGACTACGTGAGCTTCTAACCCACGTCCGATCTGTGTGATGGTGTGATCGTGAGTG
The DNA here is from genome assembly GCA_902141385.1 of Timema californicum. NCBI lineage: Eukaryota > Metazoa > Arthropoda > Insecta > Phasmatodea > Timematidae > Timema > Timema californicum. The sequence continues at coordinate 86,642 of CABFOW010002317.1, read as the reverse complement.
ATTAACACACGTCCGATCTGTAGGATGGTGTGATAGTGAGCTTCTAACACACGTCCGATCTGTATGATGGTGTGATCGTGAGCTTCTAACACACGTCCGATCGGTAGGATGGTGTGATCGTGAGCGTCTAACACACGTATACTCTGTTTGCTGGGGTTATCGCTAATGATTTTACAAAGCCACCGCAAGGGCTTCTTGCAACCATCACCCTGTCCCCTTGAACGATTTCCCCTCTTAGACAGAAATCGGCCAAGGTCACTTTAATAGTCACTTAAAAAATTGCAATTTGGTTCGGGGGGAATCTTTTACTATTTGTCCTGTTCTTTACTGTTAGTTTTTAATGATCCTAAATACTAAAAAAATACAATATGTATTGTACTATTATTTTAGAAAGTGAGACCAAGTGACGCTTCAGTACGCCCTTTATTAAAGCTAATAAATCTTGCTAAGGTTAGCATTAAATAACTATATGTTATTCTTCAAAGGCATTTCCGTGAATAAACCAAGTTGCTTAGTATGCGGATTATTCAAAAAATAAAATAACATTAAAAACTATTTAAAGATCAAATATATATTCATGTGACAATAAAATACTATTTTGTTAGAATTATTTAAGAATTTATGGTTTTTATTTAAGTCTTCTATCTTTAATTCCCGCCAAATTAAAAGTAAGCAAACTAACATGGAAAATCATATCTTGACTTGCCGTGATGTCACATACTCTTGAATTTTCAAGAGGCCATCTTACGAACGATTACCGGTGAAATTAAATACAAGAACTCGCTCAAACCAGAAAATATATGAGAGTGTAGATGCCATTTTTAATTTGACAACAACGAATTTGAAATCAGTCACAATTTTTTTAGTTTATAAATAGATGTTTTTCAATTTTACTGTATTTTACTAAAAACAGATTTTTTTCCCCCTTGATTCTACTGGGTTTATTTTAAACAGAATACAGAAAGCCACACTACGATGCACCGTTTGGTTCGATCTGTATTTCAAAACTCTAAATACACATAACATTATTCATAGTGAGCCCGGATGGAATAAAACCTTGGTCTCTCTTGTCGGAGTCAGAGGTACAAACCCTAACTACCCTGAAGCTATAAGTGGCTTTAAACTATGTATCCAGTTTTATAGTTTGAGTCACTTGCAATCAATACCAATATTCAAACTCATGCAACCAGAATAACCTCTGGTTTTCAATGGTGGGAAAGATAACTCACAAGTAAGGTGATGTTGGGAAGAATGAAGTCAGACACTAAAGCTTTCTACCAGAACAACGTCTGGTTTTTACTTGTGGGAAAGATAACTCACCAGTAAGGCGATGTTGGGAAGAATGAAGTCAGACACTAAAGCTCTCTACCAGAACAACCTCTGGTTTTCAATGGTGGGAAAGATAGCTCACCAGTAAGGCGATGTTGGGAAGAATGAAGTCAGACACTAAAGCTTTCTACCAGAACAACGTCTGGTTTTTACTTGTGGGAAATTTAACTCACCAGTAAGGCGATGTTGGGAAGGATAAAGTCAGACACTAAAGCTTTCTACCAGAACAACGTCTGGTTTTTACTTGTGGGAAATTTAACTCACCAGTAAGGTGATGTTGGGAAGGATAAAGTCAGACACTAAAGCTTTCTACCAGAACAACCTCTGGTTTTTACTTGTGGGAAAGATAACTCACCAGTAAGGCGATGTTGGGAAGAATCAAGATATCGTCTTCTTTGTGGCCTTCACTCAGTTCTCCAACCCATCGCAGCGGGTGGGTAGGGTGCATAGTCAGAGTGCCGTTTGAGTTGAACGTCACGTTCTTATGTTCCAAGTCCTCTCTAAAAGACAACATAATTTTGTTCATACTATGTCATATATATTATATATATAATAAACACATATATGCTGAGTTCATTGCTACAGTCCAAACTTTTTTAGAAGGGTCTAATCTGAAAGCTTGAAAAGTTGTTGGATCTACTTTTACGTGTTTATACGTAAAGTCATGTAATCTTAACCAAAATCAATTTTGGCTGCCAAAAATATGTTTGTATTGTATAAAAATCCTTATCCAATGTAAATTTTACTTCTAATATATATAATTTTGGGGTGAGCATTGAGGTTTTTTCCATGTTCAAGGTCTTAACACCCATCCGCGTTATCAGAGGATTTATGTTAATGATGAAGGTCGAATTTAGAGGAACTACACTCACATTTTAGTGGAGGGAGACAGAGCATTTAGGAAAAAAATTCTCGCTATACAAAGTTGGAATTAAGCCCTAACTTTCTCGTCACCAACAAACCATTCTATACAAGATGGATGTCTTTGTCATTCTGTACACAATTGCACCCATTTTAGCGCTAAGAGATGATGGGAAAAACCCCGGTTAAAAATCTGTTTACAATATTGTATTTCTATTAATTGTGTTTCTCTTCAATTTATTCCAAGTCCAGATTTTAGTCGGCGATTATCACCTCAGATTGGAAAATATTACTGGTCCTCGGGGAATCTCGGGTGATTTAGGGGAACCTCAGCTGTTTTGAGGAAAAATCGACTGTGCTAGGGGAACCTTGATTGCGTTCCGGAATAAAGTGGCTGGGGTCGGGGAATATCGTCTGTGTTCGGGAAAAATCGGCTGTGGTCAGGTAAGCCTTGATTGCATTCCGGAATAAAATGGCTGGGATCGGGGAATATCGTCTGTGTTCGGGAAAAATCGGCTGTGGTCAGGGAAGCCTTGATTGCGTTCCAGATTAAAGTGGCTGGGATCGGGGAATCTCGTCTGTGTTCGGGAAAAATCAGCTGTGGTTAAGGAAACCTTGATTTCATTCCGGAATAAAGTGGCCGGGATCGGGGAATCTCGTCTGTGTTCGGGAAAAATCAGCTGTGGTTAAGGAAACCTTGATTTCATTCAGGAATAAAATGGCTGGGATCGGGAAATCTTGTTTGTGTTCGGGAAAAATCGGCTGTGCTAGGGAAGCCTTGATTGCGTTCCGGAATAAAGTGGCCGGGATCGGGGAATCTCGTCTGTGTTCGGGAAAAATCGACTGTGCTAGGGAAGCCTTGATTGCGTTCCGAAATAAAGTGGCCGGGATCGGAGAATCTCGTCTGTGTTTTGGGAAAAATCGACTATGCTAGGGAAGCCTTGATTGTGTTCCTGAATAACGTGGCCGGGATAGGAGAATCTCGTCTGTGTTCGGAAAAAATCGATTATGCTAGGGAAACCTTGATTACATTCCAGAATAGAGCGGCTGTGTTCAGGAAACCCTTCCTTTTTTTTTAGGGGAAGCTCTGTTGCTTTCAAGTTTCCAAAGGACTTAAATAATCTAATACAAGTAACAGGATCAATAGAAAAACAGTCGACCTATGTGGTCTTGGGGTGGAGTACTCGCTTCAGGTACCCGTTGCTCTTCGGTTCAAGCCCACCCGGGGCTGACAGATTTTTATTGAGCGATAAAAATACGCAGCACAACTTCCTTCAGAGGAGAAGTAAAGCCATGTCAAGTCGATTGTGGCATGTAAAAGAACCCTGGAAGCTATATGAAAATACCTTTCCCGGCAAAATTGGTAAGCCCTTTCACTCTCGCTCATAAAAATTCTCGTTTGTTGATATAATCAGTTGGTTCAGAAAGTTCATGATAAATTCCTCAACTAAATAAAAAAATTGTATTAATGCTAACTACCAGAAAATTAACTACTTAACATAAATAACAGGATGAGGAAAGTTAATATTTTATTATTACTGACCATCAGTGATTTAATCTAACCTATTAACCGAATTAGGAGGGTAATCATTTTACCAGTACTATCAACAACTTATGTAATTTAACCTAAAACAGGATAAGGAGAGTGTATCAAGAACGGACTACACGCTAGTTTAGTTACAGAATCTAAGATAACAGCATGAGGAGCGTGAATAGTGCAAATAGAGATTATCATTGAGAGAGTGATAAATTAGCGCCAGTATTGATTATCAGTGACGTCATCTATCCAACCAGAATGGACAATATAAAATTAAATAATTTCAAGGAATTATAAATTACGAAAGCAGAATATTGAAGAAACACTAGCAAACCCACTACATATCAAAGTCCCCTTCCTTCCGGTTCAATATTTGTGACACATGCCATATGACCAGCCTTGTTTAGGATGACCCATAATTCAATCACGACCTTAGTCTATTTGGATGACAGCTCAAAAGGTTACTATAAATAGTCCCTAATATATCACTACGCCAACAGCTGACGTCTATCACTTTGGATAACTATAATGAAAACAGATGGTAATATATGAATGTTATAGTTAACCACAGTCATTTAGGCTAATATTATTTATATATTAATTTGGGGTCAGACACAAAGCTTATTTATCGTTTTAATCAAATTTAAAAAAATACTATTCACAGCACTTCCTCAGATGGTCTAAAGAAAATAGCTTTAAAATGGCGGCCGACGAATTTAAACCATGTGATTGAACGTGATGGAAATAAGTTACTTACAATGATGCACTCAAGCAGTGGATAAAAATATTTTATTCAGTTTAATATTTAGAAATATGATTAAATAATCATAAAATAATTTATTACATATAAAAATAATGACAATTATTTTCTCTTTTCCAAGTAAATACGATGCCTGTATTAAAAGGTATTAATGTATGAAATATATTACCCATAGTCAATAACGTTCCAAAACTAAGAATAAGTACTTTTAGTTATGTTTAAAATATTGTTTCGAGTTGGATAAAAGAAATTATTAAAAGTAATGAAATAGTATGAGAAAACTTAAGTTTATGTTATTTTAAACGTAAAATATAACAGGTAATTAAAAATCTTAACATTAATTATAACAAAACAGTGATCTCTTACAAGTGTTGGCAAATCAAAACCTAAACATATGATTTTTGAACAGTCATCCAGGTAAAAATCCTATCATGGACAGACTCTAGATGTTTTAATGGAGTGTGTGATGATGATAATGATGCTTGGATTTAAATACTTCCCGCCAAAGTGGTTATAATAATTGTCATCTTTAATCAGCATGAGGTCAGTAACCAGCGTGATGAGAAGTTTAAGGTCAGGTTAGTTTAGTTTGTTCATCAAAAACCGCGTCTTGATAATCTCAATACGTAGAGATGGCCGAAGAAAATGTTTACATGGAATATAATTTGATTAATTATTTACGGAAATTTTTATGACAATTCCCCCCCCNCCCCCCCCCCCCTCCCACCTTATATCACTAACCGTTCAGGCAACCCGTTACGCTAATGATCAAGGGATAAAGAAGATATAATTTAAAGAAAATATACCCGCATTTTATTGGAGGGAGAGTTAGAAATCATTTAGGATAGAGCACACTGATTACACACAATCGTAATTTGAACCCTGTAATACCCAACTTTGGCAATTCAGTTTATCATGAGAGTGACGCCTTAGACCATTCAACCACTTAAGCGGGTTCAACAGTTTTTTTTAATATCGGTTATCAGAGAAATAGAATTTGAACATAAATTTTTTCAAATTAAAAAATAAATTATTGTTAAAATGCCAAAATGTAGAAGATCAAACTAAAAGCGTATACTGAAGCAGGGGTGGATTCAAGGAGGTATGTGGAAAATAGACCCCCTCCCCCTCAAATGGTCATGAGATGGATGAACGAATTGGAATACAGCCGAAATCAACACATCTGAGCGGATCAACAGAAAATGAGGCATAAAAAGAGACAGGTGAACAAACAAGAATTTATAATATATCATGAAAATTCAGATTGAGGTGTTGCAAAGCTTGTTAAGCGTAACTGGCAGTGTCATTGGTGAGTATAATCAAGACGTGGCTGAGGACAACTATGGTGAAAAGCAGACTTGTTGACTTGGCTCTTTTATGTGTCTACATTATATAATTTTAGGACAACAAATAATTGAGCGGTTTGCCAAAACTAGCTAGCACAGAATGGTCATATAGCCTTAATTTAAGAAATGCAGTATAACTTTTTTAATTCGAAGTCCAAGAGATTTAAAAAAAAATCGAGTTATCTAGAATTCAAGATGACCATTTCTATGAGTATCTAGGCATCTGGTCCACAGTAAAACCATTAACCTCAAAATATGCTACATATAAACACAGACATTTTATATATGCTATTTAAACACACATACACATTATGGGCCTATGCACATAGAATAACCAAGAAAATTATAGACAAAAAAATATAAAAACTTGGAAAAAATAACATAAAAATCTCAGACTTCAATCATTGAAAACGCGCAATATGAAATTTTACTATACCAGTAGGCTACCTTTAGCTTATACAAATTTGTTTGGGTATATATGGATCCCCTATGGTGGATTACATCAAATTCCTCTAACCCTGGCCTGTCTACACCCTTGCTATTCATAATGTAAAACACTTCTATGATATATAGCAAAATCGTTGCGCAATTTTCAAGAAGGTGACCTGGCGGTCTAGGGGTAAGGTGTCAGACTTCTATGCTGGCGGCCGGGGTTCAATCCTCGGTCCTGGCAAGGATTTATCTGATTACCAAACCCTTCCTCCACCTCTGACAAGACATCTTGTGAGTGTGGGGAATGCCAGGCCTCCACCATAGTTCGGATTCCACGTTAAACTGTAGGTCCTCCATTTAATCTCACAATCACCCTACCATTATACATTAGCGTAAGTGCGTATAACCCGAACGGGTAGTAAGACGCGGTGCTAATAATAATAATAATAATAATAATAATAATAATAATTTTCAAGAAACATAAAATTTTCAAAAGTTAGTCACTAAAAAAATACACTTAAGTGAATTTTGTTCCAAAAGTTAGGTGTACAGTATTATTATTTGTCATGTCGAATACACCCCAGATATCTATTTCAAATCAAATTAATTGAGCCATTTTCGGAAAATTTCAAATTATCAAACTATGGTCATTAATAAATAACCCTTATTTTAAGAGTTAGAGTTAAAATGTAAGAAAAAGGCCCAAGGTAAAAGAAGATAATACCTTAATATAGAGATTGAATAGAATCCATAAAACCATTTCGGTAGTTTAACAAACAAACAAACCAACCGAGGAACACACATTAATGCCAAAATTCTCCATAATCTAGAAGTAGAATTTTTTTAACAATTACAATATTTCTCTTTATATGAGAAAGTAAGCATGGATATGTTGAAAAAGAATAAAGTGTTTTGTAAACAAAACTATGTGATAATAAAAATATTGTTATCTTAAAGCTTACACATAAGCAAATATAATATTTTTAATATTAGCATTACTTACATCATTACTACCAGCAACAGTGATAATATGGTCAAGATCATTAAGTCCGGTTTACCGATAACGAGAATGTAGGGGTTTGAATCCCGGCTAAGTGACCTTAGTGTAGTTTTTCCTAATTAGTTTCACACTCCACCCCCACGCAAATGTGGTTATATTTCCCCTACATTCTGCCTTTATCATTCTTATAACAATAGCGTAATTAGTAGACTACTTATACATATAATCGAAAAGGTAGTGACACGCGGGGAAATAATAAATAAATATTTCACCTCTTTTGATGTCTCGTAGAAAATAGTTTCTGCTGATGGTTATTTTAACAAACAAAGATGCTATGTGTATATCTACATTCTTTTAATATTTGACATATTTTTATATTACTTGTACTAATATTATATTAGCAACATGCCACTACTATTTTACCACTGATTCCCTTCTCCAAACACAACCTCGAACCTTGTATTAACTATTATTATTATTATCACCACATCTTACTACCCACTCGGCTTATTTGCATTTATGCTAATGTGTAGGGTGATTGCGAGATGAAAATGGAGGACCTACAGTTTAACGTGGGATCCGAACCACGATGTAGACCTAGCATTCCTCACATTCACAAGTTGGGATTAATACACGTCTTGTCAGAGGTGAAGGAAGGATTTGTCAATCAGATAAATCTGTGCCGGGACCAAGGATTGAGCACCGAACCCCCAGCACAGGACACTTTACCCCTAGACCGCCAGGTCACTCATTTGCTAGTAATTCTGTTAACATTTTTTATATGATTTAAAATTTTTCACAGTAACAAATTTAATGTTTTGAGTAATTAGACGTGTTAAAAGAATGGCTGGAGGAAGGTTGGTACGCCTACCTATCTTCATAAGATACAAACTACATATCCGACAGCTGTTCTTTACTCTTGTTAATTCATCAAGAAAAATCTTACAGGGGATAGAAAAAACTTTTCCTTCCTTTTATTGGACCCCACTCCTTCGGCTCATTTCAAGAAAAATTCTTTGTTTTTCAATACCATATTAATGTAGGAAAATAAATGCATTTGAAATGTTTACAGAACTAACTGTACAAACGAAAGTTAACAGGGTGCTTTTTGATTATGAATATTAAATCATTAAATAATATTTTGTTGATGACATACAATAAAAACTATATCAAAAATAAAAACTATAACATTAAGTTTTTACATGTATATGTGGACTCTTTAAAGGAGGTCCAACAAATTCCAGAGGGGGTCTGGACACCCCTCTTTCTATGCTCTTGGCGATCAGTCTTTCTCATAAAAGACTCCGGCGAGAAACCACCTTGAAGCGAAGACATTAGTGTCCAAGTGCCCTAGGGCCAAGTCAAGAAGGTCCACTCCAACACTACACACTTTCCACAAGGTTTGTTCATCATTATTGCTGTACACCGCGATCACTGCGACTAGACCTTACAGATGAATCGATTTGACCTCAGCGAAGTAATTTTTAAAAAACTGGCCTTGATCAAATACGTCCTCGATTTAACATACACTCATAGTGCTAGGTAGGTGTTCACAATTATTGGCAATCTGAAGTATACGTTTGAAAAATACATCCTCGTAGGAAAATGGATCTTAGGGATCTACGAGATCGCATGGGTGGTCACACCGACTAAATGTCAGGCTCGACTAGTTTTGCCTTAGCGGTGACGGAGAAGGTGGTATTCAATATCAAGGCTGAGGATTATATGCAATACCAAGGCTTAGGGCAGTACTCAATCACGAAGCTGAAGATGGTATGCAATAGTGATGCTGAAGGTGGTATGCGATAGAAATGCTTAGGACAGTGTTCAATGTCAAATCTGAAGATGGTATGAGATATTGATGTTGAAGATGGTATGAAATAACGAGGTTGAAGGTGGTATTAAATAGTGAGGCTGAAGGTGGTATGTAATAGCAAGGCTGATGGCAGTCTTCAATAGTGAAGTTGAAGATAGTATGACATAGCAAGGCCGAATGTGGTATGAAATAGCGAGGCTGAAGATGGTATGAACTAGCGAGTCCGAAAGTGGTATGTGAGGCATAGGCAGTATGCTTCTGGTACAGTTTCTACCAGGTCAGAGAAATAACTGACAGGACAGGAATAGAACACTCACTTGTATACATAAGGGCCAACTTCCTGCACTCGTAACTTTTCTTCTCCAGACAGAAATTTTTCCTTATTGGTGACGTTGAAGAGGAAGACTCGTAAATATAGATCCACATCAGGACGACGCCACATTTCAAACACTTCCCCACCTTCCGAAAACAACAGTTTCTGAAATTAGACAAACAGGATCATTACAAGCTTTTTATATTTAGTAAAGTTATTAGTAGTATTATAATCATGATTTTTGTTGAAGGCTACTCAACACTTTACCATAACCGTTTTAGTAGTCGAATGGTGTAAAGGCACTAATTGTGCTAATGAATGGACTGGTGATGATGGGAATATCTGGGCTCTAACCCCAGTTGGATGTATTTTTTTCCCTCCTAAATGGTTTTCCATTCTCCATCCACTCAAATATTGGTATTCATCCTCTAATTTCAACCTTCCTCATCCGTAGTATATTAGTGCAATTAATACACATTACTATAACCCAAATTGGTTATAAGATGTAATGCTAGGAAAAACCTTTTACATTTTGATAGCATTTGTTTAAACAACAAACACAATCATTTCAAATGAGCACGAGAAACCAGATTTAGACATCTTTGATTTTGTAAATGAAATGAGACCTTAAGCGTGACAGAATAGACTCAGGAACAAACCAGAATCCAGTTGGTTGGAGCGGTTAAAAACACTCCCGCTAGCAATTAGATGTAAATTTAAGGTAAATGTTTGTATTAATTTACCTGACTGGATAGGGACGTTGATATCTGAACATTTGGAATGCGATTTAAAACCCAAGTGGATCAATAAGTTTACATTTTGGTAAAATCTACACATAGGCAACAAAATAAGTATATAAAACTGAGCTATACTCTAGGAGCATCTTCTGTCCTCACCACTTAGCCTTTTTTTCTCCCGCCTGGTATTTAGGCAACCCAACAGGTCTATATAGTTAGCCGTATACTAGGAGCATCTTTTGTCCTCACCACTGAACCTCGCTCTCCCGCCTGGCATATAGGCAACCCAACAAGTAACATGAGCAAATAAAACATGAATGAAAGTAGCCTAGCTAAACCGTTACTTAGTTCTTTTTTCTGGTTAAATGGTGCTCAAGTTTGTATTGGTTAAACCTTCCCTCCTCACCTCCCTCTTCTTCATACTTAATATATCTCTATTCCTCCTTACTTTTAAAATATTATGTTCCTAGATCCTATAATATAAATATTTACAAATTTTAAGTATATAAAACATATGATTTAAAAAGATTTCTTGAAACAATCGCATTTAGATTTAATTAGTTATATTTAGTTAATTTATTCATTTATATAATTATATTTAGTTAGTTGTCAGATGAGTACAAATGTTTGTAGGATCTAAATATAATCAAACAAAGGGGGTAGGTTATAGAAAGGGGTAAATTAAAGGAAATATACAATAATTTTTATGGGTGAAGAGGGGAACACGACCCTAAGTAAACCTAGTCCAGATTCGAGCCACAATCTTCCCATCACTTCCAAACCAGATTACATGAAGCTGACGTCTAGTCATCATTCCCAACAGCGCGGGATGAATATGAGCTATTAACTAAATTGTCCTAGTGAAGTAAAAACACGCTTACCCATCTAAAGATGAACTCGTATGGATTGAGGACGAGTATTAAACAGCCAGAAGTTATCGACATTATTCCAATCAGCATAAGAAGTAATGAACCTGCAAAAAACAAAAAAAACACTATAGAAAATTAAACTTACATTTTAAATACTGTTTGTATAAATTTGACTTAATGTCTTGTAACTCGATTGGAGTCCATCATATTTACTACAGATTTTGTCGTGTAACTTGGCATGATCGGTGAAATATGAAGACTATTTATTCTCTTATTTTCGGTTCGCTTATTCCCATAGGTATGCGAAGGATTTCAAAGGATACACGATGTACGAAAAAGAGGAATACAATTCAATAGGATATCAAAGAAATAGAATTCGTGCGAGCGATATTTGCTATTATTCAGTTTGCAAGCTGTTGTCACCTCATTTTCTTTCTCCAAACATTAAACTGTGAATATAGATAACAATAATGTTACCAGCTATTAGTTAGGGATATGTATTAAGGATAATCAAGGTTCGCAGGTTGATGTGTGTTGGTCACGTGGCACATCTGGGTGATGACAGGCGTGTGCACAAAATATTAGTAAGAGAAACAATAAACCTTGGTAATCCCAGACGTTAATGAGAGAATAGTGGGAACATTTATTTGTAAGAGGTTGTGTGTCAGGCTAGGGATTGGATGGAGGTTTCTCAGGATAGGGTTGATTGGCGAGCTTATGTCCTTGAGATCATGAACCTTCGAGTTACTTTAGGACAGAACTAGTTAGCTACTCGTTGTACCTTTGAGTTTTATTAATCAAAATACATTTTTAGAGAATAGCAATCTTTCTTTTAGTCTTGTCCCAAATTGTTTGAAAGCCCCTAGACTACTTCCCTACCTTATGTGTCTCTTTTTAAGATCCATCTCGTCTTCTCCTAAATTGTCTGAAAGCCCCCAGACTACCTCCCTGCCCTTTCTGTTCCCTTTTTGAAGATCCTTCTCATCTTTTCCCAAAGTGTCTGAAACTCAATATACTCATTTCCTCGCCCTTTCTGTGTCCCTTATGAGGATCCTTCTCATCTTTTCCCAAAGTGTTTGAAACCCTCTATACTCATTTCCTCGCCCTTTCTGTGTCCCTTTTGAAGATACTTCTCATCTCACTTCTCTCTCCACGTCTATTTTACTGTTATCATACTTCTCTCAAATTGTCTATTTCACGTGAATCCACGCATAGTTTATAGAGGTAATGAGAAATGTTGAAATTAAAAAAAATAAGAAGAAAAACTGAAAAGAAAATCTGGTTGCCTTTTCGCCCTCAAGGTCTACATTGTCTTCTTTGTTGACATTGGTGACAAATTGTTCTCCACAAGCTGACAAAAGAGACTAGTTCACAGAAGGTCGGGTCACAAACCAACATTACGAAATAGTTGGAAAACAAGTTCTACTACGCATTAGCTTGTCTTGTTTACGCATTTTATGTTCGTATAGGCTATTTGTGGTGTATTATATAACTAAATTCTAGACCAACCCTTATATGTTGGTTTTAAGAAGAGAGAAAGGAGGAATTAAACGTGTACTTTCCAAACAAAAATGTAATATCATAAACTAAGCCAAATATATTAGAACATTTTTACAAATATCATTTCAACAAATTTCATTTAATTTAAACCAAATTCAGTCTATACATTAAAATCCTTTTTACAGAATAATTTGAAATGATGATTTTAATCTCTGGCTCTAAAGTATCAACTTAAATTTGTAAATTTAGGAAAAAGATAGATTTTATTCACTCTTAAAGAAAACTTGGAAATGAATATTACTTCTTTTGGAAATTATTAGTTTAATATTAAATTTTGTTTAAAAAATTAAAATATATATATGTTAATATTTATAAAATTTAGATATTAATAAAACCATGTATTTATAGGAAAGCTCTTTCTTTTCACTCAAACACACACACACAGATTTAAATCCAACTTTTTACGTATTTAGTAGACTAGACTGCCGATGACGAAAATATCAAGGTTCGAATCACAGTCGGGTGTACTGAGAGTGATTTTCCCAAAATTGTTTTCCACTCTTCTTCCACGAAAATGCCTGTACAATTACTATAAATATAGCCTTCCTAATTCCTAAAACCACCATCGTAATTATTACAGAAGCGTATAACCCGAATTGGTAGTAAGACACGGCGATAAAAAAAAAGTTCTCTGAGGTTTCAAACCTTTCGCTGACTCATTCTTATTTCCTTTTAAATTCCAGGTCTCCACCGTGGTTCGGATTCCACGTTAAACTGTAGGTCCTTCATTTCATCTCACAATCACCCTACCATTACACATTAGCGTAAGTGCGTATAACCCGAACGGGTAGTAAGACGCGGTGCTAATAATAAATAATAAATAAATATTTCCTTTTACGTAACTTAAGGGAGGTTTGCAATCTAGTTCTCTGATTGAACTTGCCACAAAGTGTGGGACAAGTTCTGGTAGTAGTAGGAGATGAAGTTAATATTTTTTTAAACTAAAAAAATAGACTAACTGGTGCTAGAAATTTCAAATAAGGGCCTAGAATTTTTTTTAAATGAAATATTTTGCTTGGTAGCTCTTTACTTTTTAAGTTTATGTATTCTATTTAATTATATAAAAAGGCTTTCCTCCTCGTTCTCAATATTATATAATACGAAAGAGAGCCATATTGTATCTAAAAAATAGTTCCATCCAGCCAAATATTGCAATTAAATTGTGATGGTTCCGTTCCAATATTTTGTAATACGGTTCAGATCACAATTACAGTTAATTTCAAATAATTATTTCTTTATTATCAGTTAATTATATTCCTTTCAAAGGATTGGATTATTTCAGTAGATATGAATAAGTAGAATCCTATATTTCTCGAATCTGAATTTTAAAATTTTCTTTGAATATTGAATCCCGATTTTAATCCTTGAATCATGTAATTTAAAAAAAGTTGTGTGAAATTGCTATCATTGGCACATGTTATTTTGTTTGTCAAGTCTATTAGGTAATAAACAACAAAAATAACACTTTTTTAGTAAATTAATTATATTGATAAAATTTTGACCTATTTAGTGATTTGGTTCCTCTCCCAACTACACAAGTCTATATAATTACTTTAACTAATTAATTAAAATTGTTATATCAAATCAAGGTCTTAGTAATTATATTCGAGATTTTTTTTTACGTATCTCGAAGCTCTCGAATATCATAGGATTCAAAGGATTTTAGGAATTGAGGTTTCGAGCATCCCATCTCTAATTATTTGAGACGGAGACCTAAGTACTACCTACCCTCACTATAATAAATAGCTCGATAACTTATAATAATTAAACTTGCTAGACTGGGGGATATCCTCTGGCTGATAATTCCCTTTTACTGCTTCTCCATACACATAACTCTTGCACTCTTACTCCACTTTTTACATCTGCTCATCTCGCAGCGGTGGTCGCATGGTATAACACGTCACTCTCAAGTTGGTATTGAGTGCCGATGACTGGGAAATTGGGGTTCGAATCTGGGTCAGATGAACTGAGGGTGGCTGTTCCCAAATTATTTCACACTCTCTCCCCACACAAATGCAGGTATCTATATTTCCTCTAAAAATTTACCTTCTTCATACCTATTCCTTTAGCGTGATTTAAATTTAAAATATACGTGCTTCATGTTTTACATTTTATCGTTCTACGGTGATTTTTTTTTATCTGCGTGTTTTTAGGAGGATTTCTAAAATAATTTTCATAAATAACTCATATAACCGATACTGTGCATTAAAAAAATCAATCAATATATAATATATTTGACGTAGTAAGACATTTTTTAATACTATTCAATAATTAACACGTTTTTACCTGCACTAGAATTTCTGCGGGGGTGAAAAAAAAGTAATCAATATTGTCTTGTCAGGTTTGCCATTCGTAAAGAGATCAAACGTCTATTTCATTTCGGATGTACTGATATTTATACGCCTAAATTTTTTCTCACTTTTCTTCGATGCAAATGCGGATACACTTTCTATACAGAATTCAACTCCCATATCCCTAACCCTTTAGTGTATATATGTAGGTAGCGGGGATGGGTAGTATGACGTGTATCCCTGAAATAGACTACACAATTTTTGGGTAGAAAGAATAATAATAATAATAAATACATTTATTTTCGCTGTGATTTTTGTAGTAGCATGTGATTTGCCATAAAACATTCATTAAAATTATCCCTACTGAAACAAGTACATAAACAATTCTAAAGAGACTTAGGTATTGTATATCCGACCTCTTAGCTCTATGTTTACAAACCATTTTTCCAGACACGTCACAAACACCTTTTGGTCCATAACCTAACTAATGTACCCCTTTTGGTGCCATGACCTAGCGAATATAACCATTTTTGGGGCTATGGCTTAATCAATGTACCATTTTTGTGGTCATGACCTAGCTAACGTATCCCTTTTGTAGCTATAGCCTACCTCTTATAACCTTTCATACACACAAACACACACACACACACGAATAAAAATAAAACCATAGCCATCTATTTATATTGTAAATATTAAACTGTAGTTCAAAGCTTTAATAAAACGTTTATGGTAAGCTAAACAAAGGGAAAGAAAGGCTGATGAAAGTCCATGACATTAAGTCAAAATTTGGGGGTTAATGTGTTGTACTTAATTTTATCCAAAATTATATTTTTATTATTAAATTTTAGTGGGGTATCGCGTTCCACTTCCCCCTAAATAATTCTCTAATACCACTGGGTTACACGTACCACAGTTTGGTAAATGATGGCCTTGCTGATTTGGTGAGTAGTCTTTTCAGGTTTGTCAATAGAGGGTCAGCATTGGGAGTATATTCAATAAATGAGATTATATTTTAATTTATTAAATTATTCTTGTAACTAACACACATGATAGTACCGTAGTTAGACAGTCTATCAACACTTGTATTTACGGTATTTATTATGACAGGGTGTCTACTGTCCGAGGAAATCCGGGAAAACTGGAACTAACTGGGAATTTGAAGTGGTCGGGAAAAAACCGGAATAAGTCAGGAATTTGGTAAATCGTAGAAAAAAACACGGGAAAATGTTGTTTTACTCAAAATATGAAATATAATAATCATTAAATTAAAATGTGATTCAAACTGTCTTTTTTATTTAGTAGCTGTGTAATGTATTTTATAATTTTATAATTCCTAGTAGACTATGTTAATACAAAAAAAATCACAAGTTTGTATAAATTTTAAAACTTATTACTATTCATAAATAAAATTCATAAAAAAATGTGTGTGTAAGGAAGGGGGGAAGGGAAGATTGATAGAAGGGTGTGACATACTTATGAGCCGAGAATTTTAGGAAATTATCGGGGGAAATCAGGGAACTATCAGGAATTTCATTGATCAAGTTGAGTAGACACCACGTTAATGACAAAATTACCCCTGTTATTCAGTTTTAGCAATGCGCCAGACCAAGATAGAGTTAGGTTGAAATCGGATGTTATCACTTTAAACAGGGTTTTTAAAATTATTTTATCTCTGATTATTGATATAGTTTTGGTGTTTTGAAAATCCACGTGAAATCCCTCCTTTCCTACTTTCTCAAACATAAAATCCAACAAACCCGAAAACCAAGTGGAAAGTTGTTTTTCAATGTCACTCGATTGATGACGGTAAAATAGAAATTTCATGCGATATTGGTGGAAATAAAAGCACCTGCATTTCTACAAAACTAATAGGAGGCTTTATGTAGTTTTAAAAGTATTTTTCAAACGTTGTGGGATACTACGGACCTTTTTAGGTATTTTTGATCACGATTCTATCACCTGTGGGCCTTGTAGAAGCAAGAACTTCTAGTTTACAACTCTTTAGTTCACGACTATGCCACGTGTAGGCCTGGTGGAGAGAAGATCCGCTAGTTCACAACTCTCTAGTTCATGAGTCTACCACGTGTAGGTCTGGTAGAAGAAAGAGCCACTAGTTCAACAACTCTCTAGGGAGTCTACCACGCGTAGGTCTGGTAGAATCAAGAGCCACTAGTTCACAGCTCTCTAGTTTATGAGTCTACCACGTGTAGGTCTGGTAGGATCAAGAGCTGCTAGTTCACAACTCCATCGCGTGTAGGCCTAGTAAAAATAAGAGCCGCTAGTTCACAAGTCTCTAGTTCACGAGTCTACCACGTGTAGGTCTGGTAGAATCAAGAGCTGCTAGTTCACAACTCTCTAGTTCACGAGTTTACCACGTGCAGGTCTGGTAGAAGCAAGATCTGCTAGTTCACAACTCTCTAGTTCACTAGTTTACCACGTGTAGGTCTTATAGAAGCAAGATCTGCTAGTTCACAGCTCTAGTTCACGAGTTTACCACGTGCAGGTCTGGTAGAAGCAAGAGCTGCTAGTTCACAACTCTCTAGTTCACGAGTTTACCACGTGCAGGTCTGGTAGAAGCAAAAGTTGCTAGTTCACAACTCTAGCGCGTGTAGGTCTAGTAGAAGCAAGCGGAGGATTGTGACATAACACGACACATCTGGTTTGGCCTTTGCCCGCGGCACTTTGTGTGGTAGGTCGGAACCTAAGGTCAACCTATTTGTAGGTCAGTGAGTGAAAGTTGGACTGTTGCCTCGTGGTCTAAGAGGGCAAGTAAAGGGTTACGAAATATACAAACACTACCAAACTATCAATGGAGTGGCATCTCTCAAGCTAGTGGCTTTAAATTGATCTTGTTGATGAGTTATAAGATATAGCGACAGGGCTGGCTTGCTAACCTTAAAGGCAAGGAAGTGGAGGTTGGATAGTGACAATGATGGCTAACATTAGAGGCAAGAACGTGGAGGGTGGAAAGTGACAATGATGGCTAACCTTAGAGGCAAGAACGTGGAGGGTAAATAGTGACAGTGATGGCTAACGTTAAAGAT
Source organism: Timema californicum (assembly GCA_902141385.1). Taxonomy (NCBI): domain Eukaryota; kingdom Metazoa; phylum Arthropoda; class Insecta; order Phasmatodea; family Timematidae; genus Timema; species Timema californicum. The sequence continues at coordinate 68,747 of CABFOW010002317.1, read as the reverse complement.
AAGGAAGTGAAGGGTGAATAGTGACAATGATGGCTAACATTAGAGGCAAGGAAGTGGAGGGTGGATAGTGAAAATGATGGCTAACCTTAGAGGCCAGGAAGTGGAGGTTGGATAGTGACAATGATGGCTAACCTTAGAGGCAAGGAAGTGGAGGGTGGATAGTGACAATGATGGCTAACCTTAGAGGCAAGGAAGTGGAGGGTGGATAGTGACAATGATGGCTAATCTTAGAGGCAAGAAAGTGGAGGGTAAATAGTGACAGTGATGGCTAACGTTAAAGACAAGGAAGTGAAGGGTGAATAGTGACAATGATGGCTAACATTAGAGGCAAGGAAGTGGAGGGTGGATAGTGAAAATGATGGCTAACCTTAGAGGCCAGGAAGTGGAGGGTGGATAGTGACAATGATGGCTAACCTTAGAGGCAAGGAAGTGGAGGGTGGAAAGAGCAATGATGGCTAACCTTAGAGGCAAGGAAGTGGAGAGTAAATAGTGACAGTGATGGCTAACCTTAGAGGCAAGGATGTGGAGGGTGGATAAAGACAGTGATGGCTAGCCTTAGAGGCAAAGAAGTGTAGGGTAAATAGTGACAGTGATGGCTAACGTTAAAGACAAGGAAGTGAAGGGTGAATAGTATTAGTGCTAACTAACCTGAGATCAAATGCGGGTACACTTCTACCTTACTATCCAAAATGTTATTAATGTAGTATAAATGATCTTGGTGGGTAGAGCACTTAGCTTTGAACTATCGTTTTTCGTCCTTGACTGAGTACTCTGAGATATAATAGGTTTCTTGTAGGAAGAACATTTTAAAAATTACACTTTTTTTTTGCTGTCAACATTGATGACATTTTAGATTTCTTTTTGTTTTTCTTAAATAGGTATTGATAATATCTACCAGAAGTGACTTGACGTATGGATCTTTGAAACTAGTTCAAGTAAAATTAAAAACATCAACTTCGGTGTATTTGGGTTAAAGTGCTTACCTCATGATCCAATATTTGTGGGTTCAAACCTATCCAAGGTCAACCGATTTTTATCAAGCGATAAAAATCCGTAGCACAACTTACTTCGGAAGAGAAGTAAATCCGTTGGTCTCATGTCGATTGTGGCATGTAAAAGAACCTTAGAAGGTATGCGAAAATACTTTTCCGGGCAACGTTGGTAGGACCTTTCGCTCTCGTTCATAGAAATTCTCGTGTGCTGATATAATCAGTAGGTTAAGAAAAAGAACTTTAAATACCTCAGAAAAATGAATTGAAAAAAAAACTAACTTTAATAAATGTAATATTCTGTTTTTTTTTACTGGAATCTTACCATTGTTCCCACATTCTAACGAGTCGGAAACGACCTTCCGTACGTTTGTGCCTTACCTTGTGACCTTAGACATGGTTGAGAGCACTAAGGACTAGATCAACCACTCTAAAAGGTGAAGGTTGGGATCCTGGTAGGAAAGTTCCTTGGTCTTGACGAGTCATATTACTATATTATTAGGAGTTCGTCCTAATGACGTTGCGCAGGCGTTAATAAGCTGTCCTGCACGAAGGTACAAGCAATTAAATGAAAGAGAATTTACTTTTTAAACTTGTTTAACAAGCTCAACAAGGGTGCTATTGACGTCTTACTCTAAGAAACCCGGATGTGGAGAGTGGTTTCAAGGAAATTCGGCCACTTTATTTTTATTTTTACCACCGCTTCTGACTACCCACAAATTCTTTGGTTATGACTAGGAGTACGCACTTCATCTTGGTTACTATTGAAAATAAACTCAAATTAGCTTCTAGAACAGCGGTTCCTAATCTTTTCTCGCTTGCGTACACCCTTGGCAGATCATTTCTATGAATTGTACCCTTAATATCAGTAAAATGTTTAGTGTATATATTTATATTCAATTAATTAATAGGGTGACCTGATAGTCTAGGGGTAAGGTGTCGGACTTCTGTGCTGGGGTCCGGGGCTCAATCCTCGGTCCCGGTACAGATGTATCTGATTGCCAAACCCTTCCTTCACCTCTGACAAGACGTGTATTAATAACTACTTGTGAATGTGGGGAATGCCAGGTCTCCACCGTGGTTCGGATTCCACGTTAAACTGTAGGTCCTCCATTTCATCTCACAATCACCCTACCATTACACATTAGCGTAAGTGCGTATAACCCGAACGGGTAGTAAGACGCGGTGCTAATAATAATAATAATAATAATAGTTAATCAATTTAATAATAATAATAATAATAATAATAATAATATTTAGCACCGTGTCTTACTACCCGTTCGGGTTATACGCTTTAAGTACTAATTACTCTAATGGATTAGGAATTGGGAAGGTTGAATTAGAGGAAGTGAACCCGCATTTGCGTGGAGTGAGAGTGGAAAACCATTTAGGAAAAACCACCCTCAGTGATTAATACACTTCTTGTCAGAGGTGAAGGAAGGGTTTGGTAATCAGATAAATCTGTGCCGGGACTGGGAATTAAACCCCGGACCCTCAGTACAGCACCTTACCCTTACACCTTACCCCTAGACAATGTCACCAACAAATCTACAATAAAGTTCAATGAATAACAGAATGGGTGGGCAGTCTTTTTGGAGCCTCGATTGATTTTTACATTTATCAAAGGTCCCACGGTCACCCTTCGTTCCTACACTCTAGTTTTTTTGTTTTCGATACTTCTTTTATTTATTCCTTAAGCTCACTATCTCCTCCAAAACCAATATCTTTTTCTTTATATAAATACGGACGTAAAATAAGTAAAAAAATATAAACTCCGTTAACCATGAAAAGGTAACAAGCCACCTTACCTTAACTGATTACACTATGGCCTTATCTTATAAGCTGTACCATAGTGGAACCAAGCAAGGTAGCTGTCTTACCTTAATGAATTACGTTATGACTCCATCCTATGAGCTGTACCATAGTGGAATAATGCAAGGTAAGCTTGCCTTTTCGTGACGATGTAGTTTTATTACGTGATCGACTGACATTTGTCGTGAGATCGACCGGTTGATCGCTCTCGACCTATTGCCAACCTCTGATCTACAGTTACCTGTCTTACCTATCTTGCCTTCCCCCTTAAACAAATTGTTAAAAACTTAATTTTTGTTTAATGTGGTTACATGAACCTATATACTAGTTTTTAGCCGTATAAGGCATCAAGAAATGCCCTAAAAGGTAAATACATACAATAATCAATGCTAGAAGCCGTGTTTTTAATACATGTAAGTGTTTATTTCTCCCCAATCATTGGTTTGATTTTAATCCCCAACAAACTTGATCTGTATAAAGGTTCAAAGAACAACTGTGTCAGGTTTGAATTAAATCGGTATGTATTCAAAATATATGTTGATGTATATCCACTACAGACAGACAAATGTAAATTGGTGGAGATAAAATAATTATGATTTTATTGGTTTTTACACTCCAATAATAATTGCTAGATCGCCTATACTGGAAGCCTACTATGGACCTACAAGTGCGCAAGCATAAATTCCCCATCTCCGCTTGTTTTTTAACCATTGTCATCCAAGCTAGTGCGGGGACTCCCCAAATCATGGGTCTTGTGTGGTCACACCATTCGGACAGCCCTGACAAATAGATATGCTCTTGTAATATATCCTTTAACATAGAATAAACGATGCATGGCTAAGTGTTAAAACAACGATAGCAAGTAAAAAACAATAATAAACTCTTGGTCATTTTTAAATTTTTTTAATAATACTCACATATGTTAAAATTTTCAAAATTATTTTTATATAAAGTATTTTAAAAGTATTAAGACCCTCTTCGGATGGCCGCATCATTTAACGTGCTAGGCTCGTGTTTTACTGAACTACCAAAGACGGAGAAATCAGGGTCCCTGAGGGTGATTTTCTCTAAATGGTTTACCACTCCCTCTCCAAGCAAATGCGGATACACTTTATCTAACATAAACCTTCTTAGCCCTTAACACAACAGGTAATTAGTATATAAGCGTACAACCCAAACGGGTAGTATGACGCGGTGATAATATATTTAAAATATAAAGTACTTTTTACATTTAAAATAAATTTATCTATTTTCATTTTTCTCTTCGATTCCGTGTAACTCAAGTCTTTAATGATCCAAGAGTGAACATTCTTGTTCGAAGTGATGAGCTACCAAGACTATATTTGCTAATTGCCCTCTCGTATAACAAAACAGGTCCACCGTCAATGAATAAGATATCCATCAAATTAGTCCCAAATTTGACTTTCTCTCTTTAGGACCCCACCCCCCTTTCCACTCCATTAAAATTATATTACATTATCGCAACTACAACGTAGCGCCCTGATAAACAAATCCTATGAATCATGTATTTGTGATTTAGATAAATGTTTTATCATTTAGTTGGTAAATGTCTATTTACTATATAAAACACCATGTCCCATATAGTTATGGCCATGACCTGCCAACAAAAGGACAAAGCCTCGAAAGTAGTAAACAAAACCTATATAAAAAACAAATAAGATGTCATTATATGTATTTATTGGTAATAATGGTTCAATGTCGTGCGTTTCTTTGAGTTCCGTTTTAACCTTGGGGGGACACATTTAATGAGATGAGCTTAGAAGAAAAAATTAAATGAAATAGTAGTAAAATGAAAGGTTAGGTAATACTTATTTTTGTCGGAAGAAATGAAGTATGTATCAATAAATATCTATCTAGTTGCGCGTTTGAGCTACATCATTCGTAGCCCAGTTTGTGGAAAGATCAGCCAGTACTAATGTACCGTTGCCCAGGGGACGACCAAATGTACTAATCATAGGTACAGTAGGCCTACATTCCTTCCATGTCCCGATGGTAGTGGAATATAACGGGTTGGAACCAATAAAGATCTTAAACTAACTTGTGCCTAACTACCCAAACCCTAGTGAACGTTAGATTAACACCTCTCTCAGGAAAAATTACTCATGGTACCAGCCGGGAATCGAGCCGGGGACCCCTTGATTCATATCCAGTTTCACTGACCCCTGTACCACGGGGATGATTAGAAGTATCTTATAACATATCTTTATTAACGCTTCAATATCCATTAAGAATGTGGTCAACAGAAAGATAAAGAGACCAAATCAATTTAGGCTATGAGCAATTTCTTCTGTTACACTTCAAATAAAAAGTGACCAAGGTCACTAAACTATAATCATTAGTAGATGACCAATTTTCAATGACATAATACGGATTGACAACACGGAATGTAGCTCATGGGAGAGGTCTGCTTGTAGGGTAATTAAGATATTCAACCTTTCACGGCCGTTTAGCCAGGAAATTAAAAATAAAATTACGCTCGAACCAGAAAACGTATCAAAACGGTCTTCTACACTTTTATTTTTAGAGCCACGTCCTACTACCCTTTCGGTATTGTATGCTTATGTACTAATTACACTAATGTTTTAAGGGATTTTGTATTTATAGGAAATATACCCGCATTTGCGTGGAGAAAGAGTGGAAAGCCATTTTGGAAAAAAAAATCACCCTCATAACACCCGACCTAGTTTCGATCCACAATCTACTGGTCATCGGCAGTCTAGTCTAATGATAGAGTAGTGTAATTGGTGACCTGGTGGTCTAGGAATAAGGTGTTGGACTTCTGTACTGGGGTCCGGGGTTCAATCCTCGGTCTCGGCACAGATTTATCTGATTGCCAAACCCTTCCTTCACCTCTGACAAGACGTGTATTGACAAGACGTGTATTAATCACAACTTGTGAATGTGAGGAATGCCAGACCTCCACCGTGGTTCGGATTCCACGTTAAACTGTAAGCGTAAGTAGGTACAACCCGAACGGGTAGAAATACTAGGTGCTAATAATAATAATAATAATAATAATAATAATAATAATAATAATAATAATAATAATAGAGTAGTGCCTTAGACCACGAGGACACCAAAGCGGTTTTCTACATTATTGATTTTGACAAGAGTGAAATTGGGATAGTTTTAATATATTGTTCATTTTAAAATAATCAAATAGTTTCAATTACAGTGTTTTATTAAGTTTAGTACTGGCTATCGTACCGTGATGCAACTTCTATTATAAGCTGTCTTAAGGTACTGATATAAGGAAAGCGATAAAAGGACATGGTATTCGCAGTTTTTATACCAACACATTTTTTTGTTTTGAAAATGGTAAAATGACACCTGTACATGGGAATCGAACCCGGGACTTTTGGCTTAGTATGCCAATGCTCTTACCACTGAGCTATTCAGGAATCGTCCCATAACCAGGTTAATTCTTAACTCATATTTTAAGGCAGAGTCTATGATGGACGTGCGGAAATCGTCGGCTACAAATGTGTGATTTTATTAAGATCACGAGATATCAGATAACGCAACCACCTTCGACTCGAGGTTGGCTTATTGCTGCCACATTTGTTTGGCCAAAATAAATAATATATTGCTCCAGCACAAACATAGAGTTTAATTTTCCTCACATGGTGACCTCAACAATTGTTAACTATCCGCCATGAGCATAGCGGTATTAGTTGACAAACTTATTAAATGAAGAGAAAAAGTTATCATTAATTTCCTCAACAACCATTGATATCACCACGTGAAGAAAGTTAAACTTTGTTTTTATTGCAGTAATGTTTTTTATTTGACAAACAATAATTGTAAACGCGTTGACTATTTATCGCGTTCTCCACCCCCATTTTAACTACTAAAACTGCGAGTTATCAGTTTCGATGCCGCTTCGGTAAGAGAGAAATCGCGGCGTAGAAGCTCAGCTATAACGCAATATTTAATTCTAAGACAAGTTTTTCAAAATTTGTCTAAACACTCCAACAGGATTCTTTTTCCTTAAAAACCCTGTATCCAGGGTCTTAGGGTTTTATTAATAGAAATAAATGTGTGAAAATATGAAATCAGTTCGTTTCCAACGAATTTTTAATCATATTTGAGGAGCTGTTAGAATACGCTTGATGAAAAAAGGATTTCTATTCATCCTTCCTCTAACAAATACAATATTTTTTTGATAGGCTCACAAGATAAAATTTTAATATATTTGAGAACTAGCAACGAGCTTTCCTCTTTACTTTGAAATAAGAAGTTTCCTAGTTTTCTTTCCCCTCTTTCTTATTGAAATGACAAATAGTGATTTTTAGCAAAGGGTGAAAGGGAGTGTAAGCTTAACCTGAATAGAAAAGTAGTTTCAGAAAATGACACAGATAATTGTATTTTAAGCCTTGTGGCCTGGCTTAACAGTGATTGATTCTTTCTCGCTGACCAAGGTGGCCGCCATAAGGTCATCTACTTCTTAAGTCAACAACCTGAAGGTTGGTTTGATGTTATTTCTATCCATCCAAAGCTGGGCATGCACAAAGAGCTTTGGCTTGTTATTGCTGCCTGCACCATCTGGTAGATATACCATGTAGGCCTACTAGGGGTTTAAGTAAGTGTGTTGTTTCCGAGTTGCCTTCCACACTTAATTTTTATGAGCGAGAGTTCGATCCTCGGTCCCGGAAAAGATTTATCTGATTACCAAACCCTTCCTTCACCTCTGTCAAGACATCTTGTGAATGTGAGGAATGCCAGGCCTCCACCATGGTTCGGATTCCACGTTAAATTGTAGGTCCTTCATTTCATCTCACAATCACCTACCCTACCATTACACATTAGCGTAAGTGCGTATAACCCGAACGGGTAGTAAGACGCGGTGCTAATAATAATAAAAATAATATGAGCGAGAGCGAAAGGGCATACCAATTTTGCAACGAAAGGTATTTTCACATATCTTCCAGGGCTCTTTTACATACCAAAATCGTTATGGGGCCGATGGCTTAACTTACCCTCTGAAGAAAGTTGTGGTACGAATTTTAATTGTTGTAGAAAAATCCGTTTACCACGGCTGGGTTTGAACCCACGAACATCGGGCGGGTCCTGAGGTGAGCACTCTACCTCAAGACCTCTGAGTTCGACCATAAAGTCATATGTAAGTTTAAAACCGTAGGGATGGGGTGATGAGGGGTAATGAAGTGGGTAAAACGTATCTTCCTGCTTTGTAAACATGTCTGTAAGTAAAAGAAAATGATAATATTTTCAATTATTATCATTATTACTATTAGTACCGCGTCCTACTACCAGTTCGGTTTATACCCACTTACGCTAATGTGTAATGGTAGGGTGATTGTGAATTGAAATGGATGGTCCTACAGTTTATACGTGGAATCCGAACCACGGTGGAGGCCTGGCACTCCCCACATTCACAAGTTGTGATTAATACACGTCTTGTCAGAGGTGAAAGAAGGGTTTGGTAATCAGATAAATCTGTGCTGGGATCGAGGATTGAACCCCGGACACCCAGCACTGAAGATCGACACCTTACCCCTAGACCACCAGGTCACCTACCATATATTTTCAATTACTTTAATTTTTTTTTTTGTCATTTATACTTTCTAATGACAAACAAGATGGCCTACGGCAGGGATGTTTTCTTGAGTAATTTCAAAGCTATCTCGTATGATTTTCCCATTTAAATTTGCTTAGAAAACCATACGAGATGCTCAAAAATGCACTCAAGAATACAGACAAAGGGATCCCCGACGTTAACGATACTTTTGAATACAACCCCCAAGTACTGTAGTCACTACATGAGTGCGAGAAGATAACTTTCATAACTGATAATGCTTTATTGTAACTCAGCTGATAACGTGTCTTGTGTTAACGTCATTTAAATAAATTAGACTGTGGTGTGAACTTTAAAACTTTGAACATATCAATGATATTCTTTCCATTTAAGAGCGTGCATCACATGCCAATCAACTCTGTGCTACAGTCGGCTAAAAATCGTAAAGTTACACCAGCACTACTACACGTTGATCATTTCTGATTAAACATTAATGGAGATAAAGGGTCAATAGAGGTTACTAATACTGAACATTGTTGGAATATTAAATGATATTTGGATAAAAACTGCATTGAAAAGGCCGTTTTTGACCATATTAGAATTGCTTCGCAAATAAGCACTGTGCACAAATCTTAATTCTGTCATAATAGGGACATACTGTAGTTATTAACAAGAAACTTTGTCCCTTTGTCCCCCATTGTCATCACGGGAAATGTTGAGTAATCAATCAAATACGAATGGACTGCACCAATTTCTGTCATAACGTCTTTCCTTTTCCCTTTTACTCCCATACCTCGCGCGAGCCTGGAGCTGAGTTTGGCCTGCTTTGATGCACGCTCTCGAGAACATATACTTATTTCTTTGAAGAAGGCCTTCAGGTAGCAAAGCCATTCATCATTCTACGCCCGATACAGTAAAAACAATTAATTTAATGATACATACATTTCAAACAAATATTTGGATCATCAATTGGGGTTCATTGATAAAAAAAACCATGCTAGTTTTCGCATGGTCTAAGGAGTTACTCTCGTGCTAAAATGAACTGCTTGTAGCAGTGAAATTGGTGTTCAAATCCCAGTCGGGTAAACTGGGGGGTGTATTTACCTAAATTGTTTCCCACTCTCCCCCCATGCAAACGCGGGTACATTTCCACTAAAATCTACCATATAATCCATATAACATAATCGAAAATAATGTATGTGTACAAACCAAACAGTTACTAAGATACAGTTAAAATAATAATAAAGCATGCTCAGTGCACCATTATTCCGTCACACGTAAATCCATCATTTTACGGTCCCGATACCGTGTATGGTTTGACCCCCAGTACATGTTTTTAGATAAAAAAAATATTGTATTCAAAAGGGGACTTAATAACCTTCAATGTATGCACAATTTATAATCCAGCACTTGAGTTTACAAACGAAACCGTTTGCTGTCGTCAATTGTTGCCTCGTCATCCACAAACAATGACAAACACATTTGCCAGAATCTTTGCCACTTAACTTCAACGAATCATGCACACGTCATCATCAAAATCATTAATTCTTTGCGATGAACAGGCAGATATAACCTCCAGAAGCTTAGGTTCAAACCAGTTGCCCTCAAGAAATGAACGGTTTCTCAAATCTTCGCGTCAACGGTAGAGATGAACTATGTATTTAAATGGAACGAATTCCATCGATATTTCAAAAGTTTTGAAGTTTACACTTCAGCTTAAGGCCCCTTGGCCCTGTCGAGTGCAAGTCTAAAACCTATTTTGTGGGATGGTGGGTGGGAGGGTGAGAGGCGTGGCTTGGCTTCACAACCAACCAAAGTATCCTTCCGCGCCAACAAGAACAGATGGATCACGGAAACCGTAGATGGCGCTAGCGACCGGACAGATCTTTTAGAAAAATCATACGTTTGGAAATATCAGTTTTCTTGAGAACGAGTGAAATGTTTATGCCAATATTTTCAACAACCTTTATAAAATAATGTATTGATGTTTATTAATGGTTACATTTTCTTATTTTTTGTTATGAAGCCAGCATATTTCTATTGAAAAATGTCAATTTTATCAATATATGATCAGTGTTAAAATTATAGAGGAGCTGTGTTTATAAAAAGAATAACCTAATCAACATGCTTCTATTCTTAAACAAACCGTTTCCGAAAAGAAAATTGCAAAACAATAAAAATTCTTGAAGACCCCATGGAGCTGCATTTCCACCCCAAATTAAAGGGGTCAATCGTCTTAATTTATTCAAAGTACGTTAACACCAGAAACGCGAGCAGATGAGTAACAGTAAAGCATTGTCAGTGATGAAAGTTCTCTTTCATACCCACGTATCGACTACAGCTCTTGACGGTTGTATGCAAAAGTATCGGTGACGATGGAGTGCCAGAGTGCCCTGGTCTGCTTATACCAGATATGTTAACATATCAATACCATAACTACATGAAGTGAAATCGCAAGTGAGCTATATCGACTGAGTGGTCACTGCCAATGACGATGATAATGCCAACATATTTTGTGGATAGAGGGTGTCATGTAGTCACCATAAAAAAACACCTCTAGCCGTTAATCTTCGTTTTATAAACCGGAGCTGCTACTTATTTATTCAAGTTGCTCCTCATTTGTCCTCACGAGCTTGAATATAAAATGTGTGTGTGGGGTGGTGTTAGTGTAGGGTATTATATAAAATGTTAATGACACATTTATAATAGTAAAAAATACTGAAGAGTGGTATCGAGATTTTTAGGGTATAGTATCGATTATTACGATACTAGCCGATACCATGGGCATCGAGAGTATCGAGGAATCGAGTATCGGATTCGGGACAGCCCTATTCAAAAGTAATTACTTTGAAGGAGGTTGTTGGGTTTGAGGGGACATATTAATAAGATCATTTTAATTAGAAAGTAAAGGAATGCTTAACACGTCATGCAATGGGACAGAAGATCAAGTATGTTATTATAATAAACACATTTAATGGTCATCATTATAATATAAACTCGACTCGATGGTCCTTGATGTACTACAAAGAGGAACACAGAGATATTTAAAACCATACGTAGCTAACCGGTCTCGTGGTAAAGTGATCAGTACATCTGGCTACGAGCTTAGGGGTCCCGGATTAGATTCCCGACTGGTACCTTGGGTATTTTTTTAAAATCGAAATGGGAACTACCCCAATCGTCACCAGATTTGTTTAGTTAGGCTTAAGTCAGTTTTAAGAGTTTATACTGGTTACACACCCTCATACTCACTATCACCATCACCTTATCTCAACAGGACATGGAAAGAACTTCCACAGAAAGGATGTACGATTAGTACATTCGGGTGTCCCTTGGGTGACGGTGCATTAGTACTGGCTGATCTTTCAAAAACTGGGCTATGAGTGATGTAGCTCAGATGCGCAACACACACACACACACATATATATATATATATATATATATATATATATATATACATACACACACACACACAGTGCAATGACAATATTTTTTTAGCACCACTTCTCACTACCTTTTTAGGCTATAGCCATATTATATTCTAATTATGCCAATGAGTTAGGGATGAGGAAGATTGAATTTAGAGAAAGTGTACACGCATTTGCGTGGATAACCTTTTGAAAAAACTACCTTCAGTACGCCCAACCCGGATTCGAACCCCTACTTCTCTGTCATTGGCAATCTAGTCTGACACGAGAGTGACGCCTTAGACCATGCGGCCACCGAAGCATGTGAAGATAAATTAATATTCTAGATAACATTGTGAACGTTGACAGGGTGAACCCGCATTGGTGGTCGATGAGTCTGAGGCGTCACTCTCGTAATAGACTGTGGACTCCCGACGACTGGAAGAGCAGGGCTCAAATCCCGGTCGGGTGTATTGAGGATTTTTTCTAAATTATTTTCTATTCTCCCTTTACACAAATGTGAATACACTTCATATCCATTTTACCTTTCTCCTCTCTACCCCATCAGAATAAATATGCGAAATGGGTGAACCAAAAGAAGGCCGCAAAATCGTGGCCACGGGGACCAAGGCATCGATCTTGTCTTGTTTGACAGTGATGGAGAATATTAAGGTTTGAATCCCAGGCAGGTGGTTTAACGCCATGGTTTTGCCATTCTATTTCCACGCTGATTCGTTTTCACGTCCACTAAAATTGACCCTCCTCTCTCCTACTCCATAGCTTGAGCCATTAACAACCTTGGTGATTAAACGCGCTAGTAATAAAAAGCACCATTAGACCACTCAACCATGGCCGCGAGTAATACCAATTATTAAAGACATTCTTTCATTGAACGGTGGTTTAAATGAGCCATTGACCCACATCCATTACATCGCAAAAATACACATTTCTGAGTGGCTGTGATACTTTTCCTCCGGCATCAAACGAGGATTTAGCGAAGGGCGACCTCTGCGAAAAAAAAGAAGGATGACGCTGATTTAAAACACGTTGGTTTTTTTTTGCAGACACAGGTTGATCCATTAGGAAGCTGTCACACCACACCTCAACTGTTTTATTCCCAATTTCTCCAATGACCCAGTGTGGTTGTTGAGAGGCGGATATACAATGCAAGGTACTACAGGGTGGCCCACGGAAAGTTAGCCCGCCTCCTATATCCAGCAGGTGCCTCACTCTGAATTGGAGGGTATCAATTTCCTTCCACCCATATTGTGACATGAAGAATAATCAAGTGAACTGCTTGTCTAAAGCTTTATTGACTCATTCTTCAAGTCACAATATGGGTGGAAGGAGATTGACCTCCTCCAATTCAGAGTGGGCGCCTGCTGGATATAGGAGGTGGGCTAATTTTCCATGGGACACCCTGTAGTTGTGTTCATTGCTTGTTAACAAATCATGACCCGCATCGATGCGGGACGCTGGACTAGACTAAGTGTTAGACTAATTTAGTCTGTGAAACGTGAAAAATTACTTTCGTTAGTGAGGTAGATGTCACTGGATACATATTTAAATATAATTAAATATGGATAAAAAAATGACACTTTAACACGGTAATCGAACCTTGAACCTTTGACTTAGAATGTCAATATTTTATTTGCTGCACCATACCACTTAATTAAGAAATGAGTTATTATTTTCAAACAAAGGGTGACCTGGTGGTCTAGGGGTAAGGTGTCAGATTTCTGAGCTGGAGGTCCGGGGTTCAATCCTCTTTCACGGCAGAGATTTATCTGATTGCCAAACCCTTCCTTCACCTCTGACAATACGTGTATTAATCACCACTTGTGAATGCCAGGTCTCCAGCGTGGTTCGGATTCCACGTTAAGCTGTAGGTCCTCCACTTCATCTCACAATCACACTACCATTATACATTAGCGTAAGTATGTATAGCCCGAACGGGTAGTAAGACGCGGTGCTAATAATAATAATAATATTTTCAAACAAAGAGCAATATTTACACAAATCAGGATTTCCACGGTGATGTAAATAAAGAATGATTGTACAGTTGGCATACCTGGACTATATCATTCGTAGCCCAGTTTAAGGAAATATTAGCCAGTACTAATGTACCGTTGCCCAGGGGCCGCCTGAATGTACTAATCGTACATCCTTTCCGTGGAGGCTCTTTCCATGTCCTGATGATATGAAGGAATGATGATAGGAAATATGAAGGCGTGGAGCCAATGAAGAACTTATCCTAACTCAAACCTTTTTGACCATAGGAATTATTTCACTTTCGAAGAAAAAAATTTCATGGTAGCAGCCGGGAATTGAACCCGGAATTTCTAAGTCAGCAGCTAGGAGCTCTGACAGTAAACCATGAGGCCGTTTATTGTACAGATGAGGGGCTGCCACTAGGAAACTCGGGTCTTCGCTGGAAACTACTATTTTTTTTATGAAATCCTGGGTCTTAAACTTTAAAACGGGTGGTTAAAATCAATTCCGCCGTTTTCACGTAACTAAAGAGTACGAGAGAAAACAAAGGTTTAAAGTCCAATTTTAACTCAAATTGAGCTAATGATGCCATCTGTTAGACAATTATTATACTTTTATAATGTACTTCAGATTATAACCAAGAAAGATTTTATCATTAAATTAAATTTAAAAAAGTATTTACTGTATTTTCTATGTGGTTTGAGATATCAAATATGTTGTAATAAAAAATATGTGTTATGTGACTATTCCCCTTTGACCCATGTACCATTCAATATATATATATAAAACTCATATATATATAAAACTCATATATATATAACTCATATATATATAGATAAAACTCAATTAACTGTTTAATGCGTGATGGGTGTAGTATGCATTTTAAGATTCAAAGCGATTAAAACATCATGAAATCAAATTAAAATGCAAATATACTTTTTCTAGGACATTAAGTTGTGCTTAATTCCACCTGGCCCACCATAATATACACACACCTATGTGGTATGCTCATAACTTTTTTAAAAACTATATATTCTATCTACAAAATGTTTTCGGAAAAACCAACACATTTTGCGTTATTTATTTTGCTACTTAAGTATTATTGATAGTATAAATTATGTGTCAAAGTGTTTGAAATTGCATTTAAATATATTTTTTACCAAACTGATTCTGTTAATGATGGAATTAATAACCAAGTTACTATATTTGATAATTACGGTTACAGTCTAATCTAAATATCATATTCTTTAAACTAAAAAACGAAACCTGGAGACGGGAATCAAACCTGAGACCTTTAAATTAGTACACCAATTCTTTTACCACTGATCTATCCAGGAGTCTTCCCTTGCCCAGGGTCATTCTTCACTGAGATTTTAAGACAGAGTCTTTGATGTATGTGTGGAAATAGTCAGCAAACTATGAGTGATCGATTAAGATTACGGATTATCAGATCAGGTAAAGCAGCCATCTTTGACTCAGTAGAAATTAATGCTGCTAGTAATTCAATGATAATTGTACAAATGCACATATCATTAAGGATTAAATAGCAAAGTTATAATATTAGTTAATTACGGTTATAGCCAAATTTAAATATCATATGAATCAGTCAAGATCATATTATATTTTATTAATATACAGCTGTATAATATGTTGCATTGAACGCTAAAATAATTAAGGTCACCATTCCCAAGAAATTATATAGCTTCCTGAAAAGCACAATGGTTTGATCTTGACACTATGGGAATTTCTTTGGTTCGTTTCAGTAAAAGTTCTTTACGTTATGAAGGAAAATTTATTTAAAAAAATACTATGACGTCAAATTAAATTATGTATATAATTAGAGATAGAAATAAATATAATGCAGTAATTTCAATTATGTCCCTTTTCATACAATTATATTGAAGGAACATTAGGAAAATTAAACAAATAAAAAGTACCTTTTTTGAAAGCTATTGCAATTTCTTTTTATTAATTTTAATTATAGAAATGTTAAATCAAACATATTTTCAGCGAAAATCTGTTTGATCTGTTTGGATATAGTTTGTTGATATTTTTATTTTCTAACAGTTTTACACTAACTTTTTTTTAATGTAATATATTCTTCATATAATAAGAAATTTATATAATCATATCGATTATGGTGTTATTAAATTCATAATGTAATTATTATGAACAATAAAGTTTAAAGAGGAATAATACATATCTGAAAAAAAAAAACTAAAAGATTTCTAGTAGTGACAAACATATTTAAAACATTTTTTTGTTATTTAGCACCGCGTCTTACTACCCGTTCAGGTTATACGCTTAAGTAATAATTACGCTAGTGGATTAGGAATTGGGAAGGTTGAATTTAGAGGAAGTGAACCCACATTAGAGTGGAGGGAGAGTGGAAAACCATTTAGGAAAAAAAAAAACCAGTTCACTCGACCGAGATTCAAACTTCGATCTCCCCGTCCTCGGCAGTCGAGCTCAACATGACTAGCGCGTTAGCTAACTACGCCACCAAGGCGTATGTTCAAAACATAAATTTTTCCATACACAATTTGGTAGACACAATAGTAACTGCCAGTGAATATGTATATATTTTTGTGTGTACCAATTCGGGCTATCCTCATAATTATACTAATGGGGTAGGGATGAGTAAGGTATAATTTAAAGGAAATGTGCTCTCGTTTTAGTGGAGGCAGAGTGGAAAATGATTTATGAAAATCGCCCTCAACACACCTGACCAGGATTCGAAATTCAATCTCCCCGTGATCGGCATTTCTAATCTAGTTCAAGAATGATGCCTATGACCATTTGACCACTGGAAAGGGGTAACTCCATGTTACTTCTAATACCGGGAGATTGGTTAACTCCCGAGACTAGACTTTAAAATATATGGTCCTAATCAACCTTGGTGGTCTTAGGATCAAGTTCTCGCCTTGGCCCCAATATTCGTGCGTGGGTTTGAATCCAGCTGGGGTTGATGGGGTTTTTTAAAGAGAGAAAAGTCCTTAGCACGGCTTTCTTCGGAGGGGAATTTTGACATGTAAAAGAACCCTGGAAGACATGGTAAAAATACCTTTCCAGGCAAAATCGGTAGGCTCTTTGATTCACGTTCATAGAAATGCTTGTATGTTGTTTCAGAAAGTGCACCTTGAGGTGGTATGGAAGGGAACGCGAAAAAAGGCAGGTGTTTTAGCTGTTTTTACAGCAATAATTTTTTCGGTCAAAATAAATCAAACACATATTTTAATTTTATTCGCATATTGACCTCAACATTTCTTTAATATCTGTCAAGGTTGTCCTGGAATTTAACGACAAATTTTTTCTCTTCATTTAAAATGTTTCTCATCTAATGTGGCTATGTTAATGACATATATTCAACAACTGTTGATATCATCACATAGAGAAAATAAAACTATAAGTTTCTACTTGAGAAATATTTGATTTATTTGGCTCAAAAAATGTTTTGTTGTAAAAACTTCAAAAACACATGCCTTTTTTTTAACGTCCCCTTCCATACCACCTTAATTACCTAAAAAAAACACAGTTCTAAATTTTATTCCACGTGGATTAGGTTTAAGGAAGATGCCAATCGTTTTAAGTCTCAACCTAACTACCGTAATTTACAAATGAACCGTGAACTGCGTCTTATTATCCGTTTGGGTTGTACGCACTTAACGCTAATGTGTAATGGTAGGGTGATTGTGAGATGAAATGGAGGACCTACAGTTTAAAGTTGGAATCCGAACCACGGTGGAGGCCTGGCATTCCACACATTCACAAGTTGTGATTAATACAAGTCTTGTCAGAGGTGAAGGAGGGGTTTGGAAATCAGACAAATCTGTGCCGGGACCGAGGATTGAACCCTGGACCTCCAGCACAGAAGTCCGACACCTTACCCCTAGACCACAAGGTCACCAACTTAATAGGTACTTGTTAGTAGAAACCACTTTATATCCTTGAAACTTTACATGGATATAAGGTCAGTACGTGCGTAGAGTAGAGTATATGTATTACTGGCATCGGTTTCCTAGTCACTGAACACAAGTGAGGTTGTTAGAAACTTTAATCGCACTTATAAGTTACACCCGAACCACCTACAAGGCATCCTGTTTTCGCAACACCCGAAACCGAAAACATTTCTTTGTTATTGAATATTTGTAGAGCCGGAAGCTAAGCACCTTAATATCAACCAGGAAAACTACGACTTATCACTTCCGCTCGGGGAATAATCCCGGCTTAATTTCCCCCCTCCTCCCATTTTTATACAATATATTTATTGAGGTCCTTTTTTAATTATACCCTTTGGCATTTCATCTGTCTGCCTGGATCTTTGCTAAGCGATAACTGTCAAATGACCTGCTTTGGTGGCCGCATGCTCTATGGAGCCACCCTCATGTTAGACTAGCCTGCTGAAGACAGGGAGATCAGAGCTCGAATCCCAGTTGGGTCTACTGATAGTGGTTTTTTCTAAATGAGTTTCCTCTTTTCACTCAAAATTGGGTGCACTTCTTCTAAATTCTACCTTCTTAAGCTCAAATACAATATATTAATTAGCACATAACCTGAAAGGTAGTAAGACGGGGTGATAAAAAAGAGTCAAACGCATGGATTCAATTTTAACGAAATTTGGCAGGGGCGAGTTTTAAAGATTATAGCGTTGAAACAAAAACCGTAAAGTCTTAAATAATTCTAAAAATGATCTTATATTTTAATTTTTATTCTATTCGAGTCGTTTTTAGGTATTTTTTTTAATCATCTACAGCTCAGTCTATTTGGTTTATTGACTAAAGTGGCCTGTAAGAATCTTCCTGCCAGGATGAAGATTTAAAAAGTTCGTGGAAGCATATGTCTACCTAAAATAGGAAACTGTAAAATTGGGTGACCTGGAGGTCTAGGGGTAAGATGTCATGCTTCTGTGCTGGTGGTCCGGGATTCAACCCTCGGTCCCGGCACAGATTTATCTGATTACCAAACCCTTCCTTCACCTCTGACAAGACGTGTATTAATCACAACTTGTGAATGTGTGGAATGACAGGCCTCCACCGTGGTTCGGATCCCACGTTAAACTGTAGGTCCTCCATTTCATCTCACAATCACCCTACCATAACACATTAGCGTAAGTGCTTATAAACCGAACGGGTAGTAAGACGCGGTGCTAATAGTAATAATAATAATAATAAAAGTAATAAAATTAGCATTTATAATGCAAGTCAATACTCTCCAGACCCAAATAGTGGAGGAGTTAGTGTTTATACTCATCAGTGGAAGGAAAGAAGTGTTTTTATTAGATAGCAAAGAAGCCTCGCAGGGTGAACTACTAATTTTATTACCTTTCTTTTTATTTCATACGGTATATTCATGTAAGTGTAATAATGTTTAGAAGTGCTTGAGTGCGTCAAGTTAAGATGAAACCATCTTTTAAAAATAGCATCGAATTCAACAAGTAGTCAACTTTATTAAATAGAAAACAAACTTTTTAACTCCCTTAGAAGTGATCAAATATGTCTACAACTTATTAAACCAACATGAGCGTTTCCATTTATTATCTATGGCAACTGCTACAGCGCACAAAAATTCATTAATTACACTTGATATCACCTCTGAGGGAAATGAATGGTTTCTATTGGGGAAAAGAGAGCGTTGCCATTTTCTTGTTTTCCCGTGATATGTCTTCCCTCAAATATACGAAAACGTTTGATAAGCTGGCTCGTTGTTGTTGGCAGTAGCGTCACACCACCTTCCAACTTTACCGAAAGATAAGAGATTTGGCAACAGTTAACCCAGAGAGAAAGAGAAGGTAAATATTTTCTCTCTAAGATCTGCATTTTTGTTTAGTTTTTTAGCACCACGTCTTACTAACAGTTTAGGATATTATACGTGTATGAACTAATTTCTTTATAATATTTTAGGGTTGAGGAAATTTTATATTTAGATGTAGTGTACCTTCATTTGCTTGACAAGAGAGCGAATGAAGTTTAGGAATAACTACCCTTGGTACATACAATCGGATTTCGAACCCCTAGATTCTCATCATCGACAGAGCAGTATATTGCGAGAGTGATACCTTGAACCATTCGACCACTGAAGTGAGCAGACCTGCGGTTCCCTCAGAAATGATATTCAGTGTGTAACTTGTTCCAAACTAAAAGTATTCATGGCTGCTACCTATCTGTAGCTAAGGTGGTATATCTGAGGAGGTCAGGCCAAAGAGATACTTACTGACAGTTACTCTTTTGAAAGAAAATGTGCAAACCACTACTTGCTTGATAGGCCTATCGTAGTATTGTAGTGTTGTAGAGAATTGTAGAGGAGAGTGTAAGGAACAAGAGAGAAATAAGTTAGAGAGGAAGCCAAGCAGAGGCATTTTTCAGAAGTGTGAGAAGTCTGATTTGGAGCAGTGATATGCCAGACAAGTGCAAGGTGGTGATCTACAAGGACTATTACTTACCAATATTGAGGTACGCTGCAGAAACGTGGGTAAACAAGGAACAGGATAGAAGAAGAATGAAGGTGAGTGAACGGAGATTTCTGAGAAGCAGGATTGGTGTGACAACATTTGACAGGATAAGAAATGAGAGAGTAAAAATAGTAAAATAAGAGAGTCCAGGACAGGATAGAGAAGGCACGACTAAGGTGGTATGGACATATGAGAAAGGAAGTCCAGGAGGATGTTGGATATGGAAGTGGTGGGATAGGAGGCCGAGAGGAAGACCAAGGGACAGATGGCTGAAGGGAGTAAGGAGGAGTGTGAAGGAAAGAGGAGAGGACTGAGCCAAGGCGGAGGGAGAGAGGTGGTAGGAGGAAAGGAGGTGGTGGAGAGGCTTATCTTCCAAACAGATCCATCCAGTAGGTGGAAGTTGTTCATTATGATGATAATAATAACTTACTGACAGGTGTGCGCCTACCTTTAGCGCTTTATATCTCTTCAAAATGAGGTTGGCAAATTGCCGATTGCAATCAACCGGTTGATCTCTCGGCCATTTTCAGTCGATCGCGTAGGAAAACTACATAGTCATTAAAAGTAGATCGTTGAGTATCTAAACATACAAATATATCCAGTACTTTGAAATAATATTTGGGTGTGACCAAAATAATCCTGATTGGTCATAATCAGTAATGTTATAATAAAATAAATGTGTCTAATTTGAAAATAAACATTTAATTTAATTTATTTGAGGTATTTAACGTGCTCTTTTTCAAACAAATGATTCATACAAATTATCGATCATATTAAATCTAGAACAGACATAATATCGAACCCCCATACGTTAATTTATCAATGTGACCGAGAAAATATACATTTCACCAATGATACATTTTTCGTCCATGCCAGGAATTGAACCAGGGGTCATTAGCTCAATATACAGACAAGCTACCGACCGAGCTAAGGTGTCGGATAATATTTAATCATTCTAGTTCTATTTTTTTTCTAGAAGGGTGTAACGTAAGTATTTGAGGAAAAATATAGGCCTAATATGAATATAATACAAAACCAAAAGTAAAGTGGAGAAATGAAGGGTGATTGCGGGATCTTTAGTAAGTTTATAAGTCGATTGAGGCCCCACCCTTGCCTTACAAGGTAAACTCCTGTCGGCTGAAAGCTTGACACGATCCGGATTGCAGTCCCAGCAACACATGACCCATCACTCAAACGAGCATATACTGAATAACGGGCTCGGCCCTTCAAATGTCATTTCCAGAGAGAGTGGGACGATGAATATTTGGACAAAATGTCTCTTGATGAACACCACTGAACACCTTGACTTGGTTTCTTAAATTTGTAATTCCATAAAATGCCACGAGGATTGGATGGTCAATATCGGTGGTGACCTCTGACAGACTGATCACTGTGGTCAGAGGGGTTTGACCATGGACATCATCGTCACCACCTAGCTTCTGACCTGCCTTGGAAGGTGCCCTCTTCTCACGTTTGAAGGTTCAACAGTGACTTAGCAAAATCTTTCGCCGTGACCTTGAGGGAGGGAAAGCTTTTTTTTATTCTTACTTCACTTGTCATAAAGGCCTTTCATAACTCGTCTAGTGAATCATTCATTTCATGACATTGGGGTTATTAGCACCGAGGACCACTATTTAAAAGTGACCTCCCCAACTTGCCTATTTTCACACCAGGAGAATGAACCTTAAACGGTGATCACGTGTTACCACTCTTGGAGAAGGCTGGATTGGTGGTGACGGAGGGGTTGAGTCGTGAATCTTGGCCAGTTACACTGAGGGTGGCTTGCCACACGTAGTTTAGCAATGTTTTTTTTTCTTCTCCCACTCATAGTAATGATTGTGGTTGCCTTTCCTAAAACAATTCTTTTTTTTATACTAGAGTAAGTCATTAATATCCTTCGTGTTGACAAACTTACTTATGAAATAAAAAAGGAACACAGTAAGGCCCGAGAGCTTAAATCTTTTATAAGTGAGAGAGTCTTACTCAGACGAACCATCAGCCAATGTCCAGAATATGTCTATTTATTTTTTTATTTATGTACAAATCTACAGCTCAAGAAATTAAAAAAAGATCTGAACAACTTATTTTTATGAAAAAGGGAACACTGTTCTGATAGCGTCCATGCCTTTGTTTTTACCTAGGTAATTTCTCCCTCTCCTTCGAGGAAAATGCGTATCTAATTCCAATAGAATCTACTTTCCTCTTCCCTACGCAGTAGTGCGGGTAGTAAGACGTAGAGCATGGTACTATTCTACCTTCCTCACCTCTACCCATTAGTGTAAATATGTGGATATCCCGGACGGGTAGTAAGACGTGGAACACGGTACTATTCTACCTTCCTCATCTCTACCCCATTAGTGTAAATATGTGGATATCCCGGATGGGTAGTAAGACGTGGAGCACGGTACTATTCTACCTTCCTCATCTCTACCCCATTAGTGTAAATATGTGGATATCCCGGACGGGTAGTAAGACGTGTAGCATGGTACTATTCTACCTTCCTCATCTCTACCCCATTAGTGTAAACATGTTGATATCCCGGACAGGTAGTAAGACGTGGAACACGGTACTATTCTACCTTCCTCATCTCTACCCCATTAGTGTAAATATGTTGATATCCCGGACGGGTAGTAATACGTGGAGCACGGTACTATTCTACCTTCCTCATCTCTACCTCATTAGTGTAAATATGTAGATATCCCGGACGGGTAGTAAGACGTGGAGCACGGTACTATTCTACCTTCCTCATCTCTACCCCATTAGTGTAAATATGTGGATATCCTGGACGGGTAGTAAGCCGTGGAGCACGGTACTATTCTACCTTCCTCATCGCTACCACATTAGTGTAGATATATGGATATCCCGGACGGGTAGTAAGACGTGGAGCACGGTACTATTCTACCTTCCTCATCTCTACACCATTAGTGTAAATATGTGGATATCCTGGACGGGTAGTAAGAAGCGAAACGCGAAGTACGAGGGGGAAAACGACTGAATCACTTGTACTCCCCCTAACTCTGAACAAAGTGAGTACTAAGAACCTTCGGGCATTTTCAGGATTCAATACGACATCATATTTCAAGAGATAGTTGTGCAAACGCATTGACAATATTCCCCGGAGCACGTGGCTCCAGATCGGAGACATTCACTCAAGCATCGCTTGAATACAAAGTGTATGTGTCCCCATTGTGAACATATTCCTGTTGAGATAGTAAGTAATGGAGAAGAGTGAATTCCCCCTTGAATCAGGGCATGACCTCGAGACTCTGCCAAGATCGTCCCAATGATTTATATCACGTTTAGGTGCCTGGTTATTTTATCTAAACCATAGGATTGTTTCTAATCCATATGGAAAATTTGGCTATACTGGCTTTCAAAAACTTATAATAAATTTTTTAAGAAATCAACACCTTATTGCGGTCTAGGGTTAAGGTGTCAGACTTCTGTGATGGGGGTCCGGGTTTCAATCCTTGGTCCCAGCACAAATTTATTTGCTTTCCAAACCCTTCCTTCACCTCTGACAAGACTTGTATTAGTCACAACTTGTAAATGTGTGGACTGACAGGTCTCCACCGTGGTTCGGATTCAACGTTAAACTGTAGGTCCTCCATTTCATCTCACTAGCACCCTACCATTACACATTAGCGTAAGTGCGTATAGCCTGAAAAGGTAGTAAAATGAGGTTCTAATAATAATAATAATAATAATAATAATAATAACAATAAAAATAATAGTAACACCTTATTTGGTATTTTAAATTTGGTCCTACAAATTCCGAGATCGATATTTTTATGATTTTACGATGTTTGAAGTTTTTGTTTCAAAAATATTTTTCGGCCAAAATAATTAAATTATTGCTCCAGTAGATAACATTTAATTTAATTCTTATCTCAATATCAACTGTTCTTTTACATTAGTCATGGGAATAGCTAGATTTGGACAAGACTTTATAAATGGAGGTAGCCTGAAAGTTTAGTAAGACGTGGAACACGGTACTATTCTACCTTACTCATCTCTACCACAGTATTGTAAATATGTGGATATCCTGGACGGGTAGTAAGACGTGGAACACGGTACTTTTCTACCTTCCTCATACCTACCCCAATAGTGTAAATATATGGTTTCATATGCCACACTGGACCACTCCATTCTGGTCTAGGTGGATGCCTTATATTTAATATAGCGTTGCACTTAAGGCGTACTCCATCCGACTATGAAACTGGCCCTAAGAAATTCGCAAACCCACTGGAGCCAAATTCTGATCACTTACACTTCCTACACATTAATGTTATCTCTTACTATTTACTAACTATCCGACATCTTAGCTTAGTCGGTAGCGTGTATGCCTACTGAGTTAATGGTCAACTGTTCAATTTCCGGCATGACCGAAAAATTTATTATTGATAAAATATTGGTTTACCCTTTCACATTGATAAATTAGTGGTCAGGGACTGGATTTTGTGCCTGTTCTAGTCTTAAACTAGATTATAAGGCAAATGACGCTATTCCAGTCCTAGCAAGCCGGTTGTGCCAATATATGGCTTGAATAAAAAAACTCGTCCAGGCCACAGGATGGAAACAGTAATGGTGTGTTGGGTCAAATACTCTATATATTACATTCACCGTAGGAATTGACTTCTGAAAGGCCTTTTTCCCTACCATAAATCTACTATATAGTAGGATATTGGTAGGGAAAACAGACCTTTCAGAGAGTAATTTCTACCGTGAATGGAATATATCTGCCCCTTCGACCTTATTTACTTCTGCTCTCTTAACGTATGGAGGAATTCATTTCTGAGGTGGGGAAACTATCTAGGCGAATTCCCTCACAGTAATGGATGTAAAAATGTAAATTTATCAAACCCCTATTTTCAAATCGGAAATTAAATACGATTTTGATAATCGAATGTTTTTAAGTATTCATTGGTGAATTAAGATTAGACAAAATTTGACCTAGTCGATTGTTGCGTACTGTGATCATCTAGGATCGATATGATTCCCCTAACATTTTTCTCATCTAGGAGAAGGGAATATCTTGAAAGAATATTTGTTGCAACTCGGCTAGTGAAATAAAGCCGTAGAGTTTGGCAAACCGACACATGTCTGTCTATAAACTTGTTCTTGAGTCATATTACAGTCGTAAACTACGCAGGGAGACCTAAGAATATTAAGTGGTTTTGTTTAAGGTGTGACAGAAGTGAGCACAAGTATTTTTACAGTTTTTATTGAATTGAAATTTTTTGGCCAATACAAATCAAATATTTATCCAGTAGCAAAGTAAAGCCTAGTTTTCTGTACACGCTAATATCAACAGATCTTGAATATCTGTCGAGTGTGTCCTTGAATTTAATAAAAACTTTTTAAATAAGGAGAAAGAGTGTTTTCAAAATTCCAGGACACCCTTGACAGATAATCAAGATCTGTTGATATCAGCATGTGCAGAAAACTAGGCTTTACTTTGCTACTGGACAAATATTTGATTTGTTTTGGCCAAACAAATGTAATGCTATAAAAACTGTAAAATTACTCGCGCTCTCTTCTGCCACACCTTAAGACTTAGAAGACAATCGTTTAGAACAAAATGTTACGTTTAGTTACATATTGGCATTTTATTAGGCCTCTAAATTTTTACAGCCTATCGTCTATGACAATTTAAATCCTTTTCTAGTATGGGTTTTAAAGACCTGTCTACAGTCCAATTTTCATAAGAAGAGCCTTATCTGACAGCTAGAAAATGTACTAGATATTCTGTCACGTATTCATACGTCAAGCCAAGTTGTCTATAATGCCTTTAAAATAAATCTAATAAAATAGTAAAATGTTACCAATTTTGGCCACAAAAATATTGTTTTTTTTTCTAAATGTCTTTCCTTATAAAAATTGGACATAGTACATAAAGGGCTTTAAACGTAATAAAACAACTGGAGGTTGTTTTTCCTAAATGGTTTTCCACTTTCCCTCAACACAAATACATGTTCACTTCCTCTATATTCAATCTTTCCCATTCCCAGCCCATTCAAGTAATTAGTATTTAAGCGTATAACCCGAAAGGGTAGTAAGTAATACGTGGTGTTAAGTATTATTATTATTTTCGTCTGTGTACAATTCGTTTTATTTTAAATCCAGGCCCGGATTATTTATAATATAATGTTGTTTTTCTTCTAAATAATTGATCAAGTCTTCACTTTGCTTTGAGCGGGTTTCGTGTGTTTAAGTAACATTTCCATGTTTATGAGTTCATATCTTAGGATCAGAATGTCTCACTATTATTTCACATAGATCTTTATCTAAAAGTTGCAAAAACTCGCTCACCTCTAGACACATCTAACAAGAGAATGGAACAACCTTCAAAAAGTTCGCTTTGTGGGAAAACTCACAATAATTATTATGTTATTATTATGACTAAGGTGAAGGGTCAATAAACAAGTCTTGTTATATATCCGGGTGTCTTTTATGGAAGACAGTGGGATGGAAAAGTGAATAATAAAGTGACAAAGAAGAAAAATAGCCTTATATTTTAACTATCCGTCTTAATTACACTATACTTGAACCGATGAGCAAGTGGACCAAGGTGTCAGTCTTGTATTACAGTGATTCTTAGCTGGGGGGGCTGCGAAAAGTTTTTTTTAGGGGTCATCAAAGAATAATTTTAAATATTATTTGCTTATTACTGAAGTAAATTTGACGTTTTGGAAGAAATAATTCGATGATCGTTAGCATATAATTACAGTAGACTCTAGATTTTCCTGGGTAGTGGCGGAGTGGGGGGGTGGAGGATGGCACGAATAAGGTCCCTTTAAATACCTTTAGGTAAGCTAATTTTAGTTTATTATTTGTTTTTTATTATAATCAGTAAATTAAGCCACTATTTTAGAATATATCCTAATGATAAATATGTTAGCAAAACTAGGGGTCTACGAAAATATTTTAGGATATTTAGCGTGCTGCGTGTAATGAAAGGTTAATAACTACTGCCTTAGACCTATTATGATCTTATTTATGAC
Organism: Timema californicum; assembly: GCA_902141385.1. Taxonomy (NCBI): domain Eukaryota; kingdom Metazoa; phylum Arthropoda; class Insecta; order Phasmatodea; family Timematidae; genus Timema; species Timema californicum. The sequence continues at coordinate 41,538 of CABFOW010002317.1, read as the reverse complement.
CTTTCATTTGTGAATCATGGTCATTCTTGTTGATTTAAATGAGAATTAAAAGTATAACCATATTTAATTAGCCAAAAGGCTCCGCCAGTCTAGGTAATTTATTTCTCTCAACCAAAGAACAATGATAAAAATTATGTCCAAGCCGGCAAATATAACGGTCATATTGTTACCAAAGGCAAATATTTAAAGACTAAGAATAATATCAAGCATATTTGAAATAACTAAATTATATATGTGTAATCTCCTAATCTTTGGTTTGTTTGTGGTAGGTCCTAAACAAGTATTAACCGAACTTTCTCTATTTGTTTCAACATACCAACTAAATAATAGTTGAATTATTGTTATCATTTTTGACAAAAATTGAAAAATTCAGTAGGACTACTTTATATACCTACAACCACATTTAAATAAAACAAAGTGAAGTATTTATATTACTCGCATCAGTAGCCACATAGTCTAAGGCGTCACTCTCGTATCAGACTGGCATGATGAAGACGGGGAGATCGGGGTTATAATCCTGGTCGAGTATAATGAGAGATCTTTTTTTCTAAATGGTTTACCAATATCCTGCCACAAAAATGTGGGTAGACTACCTCTTAAATTATTTCTTCCTCGTCCTTACCCCATTAGAGTAATTATCATACATTCGTATGACCTGAACAGGTATTAAGAAGCGGTAAAAAGTATTTTAATTTACCACAAATAAGGATTATTACGGTCCCGACACCTTATCTCAGTTGGCAGCGTCTTTGCCAACTGAGATAAGGGTCCCGGGCTCGATTTCTGGCATAGTCGAAAAGTTTATCATTGGTAAAATGTGAGTTTACTCTTTCACAATGATAAATTAACGGGCGAGGACTGGATGCTGTGCCCGTCCTAGTCTTAAGTTAGATTATAAGGAATACGAAGCTAGGGAAGGCCTAGCAATCCAGTATTGTAAAATATATGGCTTGATTAAAAAACTTACCCAGGCCACAGGATGGAAACAGTAATTGATACAAATCTTTACATATTATTATCCACAGTATCTTACTGAACGAGACCATCATGATAACCAACAAGCGTCCACATATTAGTTTTTAAATTATTATTTCCCCCCGATCTTACTACTCATTCGGTCTATCTGCATTTAAACACATTTGTGGGATGGATACAAATTAGAATATATGTAGCTTTATTTACGTAGAGGGTGAAGGGGTAAACTATGCAGGAAAAAATCACCCCATTTACCCCCGGTCGGAATTGTAATCCTGACTGCATCACTTACAAACCAAACGAGAATGGCGTTAAGCCCATGTGCTTGATTTAATATTTATAAATTATTTCTTATTCGATGATTAAACGAATGTGATGTTTCAAAAGAGAATCGATGATCCCAGTGGGTATTTTTGAAGCTATGCAACAGATTCACTCGCCCAGACACGGACTGCTACACTAAACTAAGTCAACAACAATTAACTGTCAAGAGTTGAGTACCCAAAATGAACCTAAACAGTAATTTAACAATTTTTATCATTATAACCACTTATATTTCTACTTGTATTTCCCATATTCCTTTAATCATTATAATCACTTTGAAACGTAAACACAATTTTTATTACCTCAACATGAATTGAACCCGCTTCCGTTGCCACGTGGTCTAACGCGCTACTCTCGTGTTAGATTAGATTGCCAAATACGGGGAGATCGGGGTTCGATCCCGGTTGGGAACACTGAGGGCTAGTTTTTCCTAAATGTCTCCCACTCTGTTTACATGCAAATGTGGGTGCATTTCCTCTCAATTAAACATTACTAATCCTTAAACCATTAGTGTAATTAGTACATAGGCGTATAACCCGAACGGTTAGTAAGACGCGGTGCTAAAAAAAAAAATTGCGACCCCACCCGAAAAATATTACGACCCCTAGGTTGGAAACCACTGGTTCACTGTATGTGGGTCAAGGGCGGTGCAATAAAGCATTTAATCATGTGTTGCGGCAACATGATAATATGAGGAGGGTGTGACTGGTTAGGTCAGCGGCTGACACAATATTAATTGAAAGTGGACTGTCAAGGAACCGACCTTCGGCGCATCTTAACCTTTAAATACGTTTAGATGAGCAACACCTCGGAACATGAAATATTATTTCAGATTACTTGATCGAAATAACAGTCGACCTCAATGGTATTAGGGTGAAATACTCGCCTCAGGGGTGGATGTGTGTGGGTTCAAATCCAGCCGAGGTCGACGGATATTTCTTGAACGAAAAAAATCTATAGTACAAATTTCTTCGAATGGCAATTAAAATCTTTGGTGCCATGTCGATTGTGGTATATAAAAGATAACTGGAATTTATGTGATAAAGGTACAGTAGCGTTCCGGAAAAAACATTGTAGGTCATTTTTTCACGCTTGCTCTTAGTACTTGCTGTTTCCTTGGCAAAAGTGTCAAGGGATATGCCAATATGAAATTCCGGCTGTAAAAAACATGTCCGCCAAGAGAAACATGTCAAGATTACGTTCCTTGACGTTGATTAACGTCAGCCTTGCATGAGTGGGATCAGATGTAAGAAAAGATTACATAATCGAAATAAAAAGAACTCAATTTGGTATAACCTGCTTTGATGGGCGAATGGGTTAAGGTAGGCTAGTCAAACTAGTTTGATAAAAAGGACCACATTTAAAATTGAGAATACTCATTTCAAAAAACACAATATTGTCAGCATTTTTAATTTAAAAAACTCAATTGTAAAGTCTTTATTAATAAAAAAAAGTATATCAAGATTATGTGAAATGTTAATACCCTCTAATTTCCCCCAAAGATTTGAAATTTATTTTGATCCAAGGGTGTGCTAACGCTAACGCTTTAATTCTTGTGTTAATGACAAAGCATTTATGTTAGTCTTAATACTTACTTAGCACCGCGTCTTACTACCCGTTCGGGTTATACGCTTAGGTAATAGCTACGCTAATGGGTTAGGAATTAGGAAGGTTGGATATAGAGGAAGTGAATCTGCATTTGGGTAGAGGGAGATTGGTAAACCATTTAGGAAAAACCATCCCCAGGTCACCCTAGCAAGATTAGAACCTCAATCTCCCCATCCTAGGCCGTCTAGATCAACAAGAAACCAGCGCGTTTGCAAATTACGCCACGAGGCAAATAATAAATACCATACATACAAATATGAAGCCAAAACCTACACACAAATTTAGTTGGAAAATTTAAACATTTTTAATTTTGGTATGTAAAGAGTAAAAACTGGGGACACATATTTCACTTGCTACAGTAGCCCCATGGCTTCTTTGGTGCTGACCGACAGCTCACAGCTGACAACTAAAAGCTTTGAAAAGTTACCAGACCAAATTATGTATTCCTACGTCGAACTATATGATCAGAAAAAACATGTGTTTAGCAGCTGTCACTTCTGACGGTCAACATTAAGGTATATACTTAAATGTTGACTGTCAGAAGTCAGCTGTGAGCTGTCAGTCAGCACCATAGAAGCCATGGGTCAGTGCTAGCTCTTAGAATATGTCGTTAATAATAATTGTCCTCTCTAATATTACTACTACTAATAATATTTACTACTCTTACTAAAAGTTAATTTTTATTTTATTTTAGTATTTCATACTCACTTCTGTAGAATTAGAAACATTCCGGCTAATTTTAGTTCACTTTTCATAGGAAGAGCCTTATATGACAATTATACTTTTTTCTAGATTAAATTTCATGTATTCATACGTCAATGAATGTGATAGGCAGTAGTCACTTAGGGTATATATTATATAGCAATACTACCTTTAAAATAACACCATTCATTTAAAAAAAAAAGTTTCAATTTTTCAATTTTTTTTTGTTACATATATTTTCTAAAAAGCCCTTCCTGTGAAAATTGTACTGTACACAAACTAGTATTTTACAAGAAACGCGTGACTACCTCACAACTTCAATGTTAAGAGCGAATGCGTCACACAGTGAAGGTCATAGGTGTTGTAACATAGCGGTTTCCCGGAGGGGTTAAATGAGTCTTCCCGCTGAACATTCATGTCAAGTGTGTTGACTACCTATCAAGGCTTCATTAACTAGAACCGGAATGTAATTATATACCTACAACAATAACTTTGACCGTGAAAATAATATAAATTCTTTCAACTTCAAATTTTTTAAACTATTTCCGAGGTGACGACCTTTTGAGATAGTAATTATTGTAATACACGATATGGCATGCTTTTTTTTTTAGCACCGCGTCTTACTACCGATTCGAGTGTTACGCTTATATACTAATTATATTAATGTGTTAGGCATGAGGAAGTATTAATTTAGAGGAAGTGTATCCACATTAGCATGGAGAGAGAGAGAGAGAGAGAGAGAGAGAAGGAAACCATTTAGGAAAAACTACCCTCATTACTCCTGACTGGGATCGATCCACAATCTCCCCGTCATCGGCAGTCTAGTCTGTAGTGATAGTAGTGCCTTAAACCATACAACCACTAGAATGGATGGCATGCTTTGTGGTTTAGTTTGAATTGGAAAACATAATAGAATTTATAAAATTATTCCCCCCCAAAACATAGTCCAAAATATTGATAGAAATTGGGATCTTATGCATATTTTAATATTATTTAAGATAAAAAATACTTTCTTTAAGCCTATTTTTTTTTAAGGAATTAGCAAAACCATTTTAGTTTAAGGTGTGGCAGAAGGGAGCGTGAGTATTATTGCAGGTTTTAGAGCATTAATTTTTTTTTGTCAAAATAAATTTAATATTTCTCCAGTAGCAACATAGAGTTTAGTTTTTTGCATATGCTAATATCAACAGATCTTGAATATCGGCCGAGTATGTCGTGGAATTTTGTCGAAAACTTTTTGAATAATGAGAAAAAGTTTTGAAAAAATTCCAGGACACCCTTGACAGATATTAAAGATCTGTTGATATTAGCATATGCAAAAAAACTAAACTCTATGTTGCTACTGGAGAAATATTAAATTTATTTTGACCAAAAATCTCAATTCTTTAAAAACTGTAATAATACTTTCACTCCCTTTGGCCGCACTTTAAGCAATATTGGTAAAATCCTGGAAGATTACGATCTCCACGCCTTACTACCTGTCCGGGCTATCCACGTCATATTTACTCTAATGGGGTAGAGATGGGTGAATTTTAATATTACTAGTATTTTTTATAAATTGTTTCGCACTCTTTCGTGACGTACATTTACTCTAAATCTTACCGTCCTCCTTCTTAACTAATTATTGTAATTAAATGTCGCTATACCGCTCGATATGTAAGACCTGATTGCACAAAAAATAACACATGACAACACAACAAAACATTTCTATAATGAAGCCCGAATGCTGGTGTACCCTTGTTAAAGTTCACACAGCGATTAACTTATTTTCATTTCGTTTTGATTTACAGTCATCGTTTATTTAATTCTCTCTAAGATCATAAATGTTCAATTATTCTGTAATGAAAACCTTGAAAGAATCTTAGCGTAAGTGATTGTGAGCCAAAGTAGCTTTTCATGAGCTACTTAAGCAAACTAACGCACTAACACTTATGACTAGTTGTGAGCTTAACCTTATATTTTTACTAGTCAGAAACTCAGTGAAGATAATTTCAAAGCTCTATTGTAGTCATTGTAGAATTAAAATCGATATACATTATAATATTATTTTGAATTTATTATACAAGGTGTTCGGTGACTCATAGCCCAAACTGCACTTGTAACTTGTTTGAACATAAAGTAATACAAAATCCTTATACACTTACATCCGGAAAACTGCTAATACCATTAAATTATGTTCAAAGTTTCAGCGTACAGTGCTGGGAGAACAAAGCTACTCAAGCAGCCGTGTACAACAGGTTGCATAGAAGAATTTTCATGAAGGGATATTGCAAAACAATTTTTGGAAGAACCCCTCACAGTAGACCCGACTAGGATTCGAACACCAACCTCTCCATCATTGAAAGTCTATTTTAACACTATATTGGCGGCTTAGATCATGAAGGCACCGAATCAGGTTTTTTGGTTAGTTATAAAATAATTTAACATACGTATTTTCGGTCTATAGTGAGCTATGTTTGCATACAAAACTTAGTTATTTTTTAAAGTACCTGAGCTTGGTACATACATAAATGGGGCCGGGTTGTACTTTAATATTTTACTTGGAATTATCTGCGTCGAAGTTTCTTTATATACTTATATAAGATTAAGTTTTATTTTGGGACGGTCTGTTGTAAAAACGTGTAATTGGAAAGTGGGTATTTTTACCACTCATAGAGGGGATACATTAATTGTTTTGGGTCTAGTGGTTGCACTTGTAAAATATCTCATCCATACTCGCTTCAGTGGCCGATTGGTCTAATGCAGGGTTCCCCAACCCTATGCCCACGGGCGCCATGGTGCCCGCCGAGCCTTTTGCATCTGCCCGCCACTTTTTAATCACAGCTGAAAAGTTCTTGACTAATAATTTTAATCTGTCATTTTTCTGACAAAAATCAAGTTTTTGCTTATCTCCAGGTAAGCTGTTCTCAAAAAATTGGTGATCGGGGCTCAAATCCTGGTCAGGTGTATTGAGTATGGTTATCCTAAATGGTATACATTCTTCTTCCACGTAAATGCGGCTAGATTACCTCTAAAATTGTTCCTTCATACCTACCCTCTTATAGTAATTACCAGCTTTTAAGCCTGTCTTTTACAGGCTAATTTAACGTAAACTGAGTATGCTATGTCAGAAGTTGGTAAAAAAAAGCCTATCCACTGATACCTTATTCATCGCTGTAGGCTTTGTATTAGTTGAGAAAAAGGGATGTTGGCAACACAAATATTTCTATTTTTATTATTACTACCCGTTCGGGTTATACGCACTTACGCTAATGTGTTATGGTAGGATGATTGTGAGATGAAATGGAGGACCTACAGTTTAACGTGGAATCCAAACCACGGCGGAGGCCTGGCATTCTCCACATTCACAAGTTGTGATTAATACACGTCTTGTCAGAGGTGATGAAAGGGTTTGGTAATAAATCTGTGCCGGGACCGAGGATTGAACCCCGGACCCCCAGTACAGAAGACCGACACCTTACCCCTAGAGCACCAGGTCACCAACATCAGAAATAATATATAGGATTATACATCCTGAACAGGTAGTAAGACGCGGTGATTAAAAAACTAATCTAAGATATGCAGCTAATATCGTGACAAGATATTCCAATAGCCTTGATATATTTAATTTAGAAAGGGATACAAATGTCTGGTACAACCCGGAATAAATCTTTTCTGGGCTTTGTCCAAATTGATTCTCAAATATTTAGTGAAGGTTTTACTAATATAATACTATACTAATAATAGGATATGGTTATGTAACATGATTCCCCTACCACATATCAGTACAAGGGTTGTAATTCTTAGATACGAAGAAAGGACTAGCTAATTCTTATGTTAATAAATTTACTTCATAATTTTAGTTATATTAAGGTCAGGCTTAAGCAGATGAGCCCTATTCTCACATTTAATTTGGTTAAAAAATAAATTACTCATAGATATGATTTTAAAAATCTAAAACGTAGACTAGTTCAATATTATATTTTAAATAAAGTTATGTTTAAATATATTAGTCCAATCTTTAAAGTAAAATAAAATTAACGAGAGAAATTATTTTCTTAAAAACACCCAATTCTCGGCATTTTCTTTGTATTGAATAATTTATTTTACTTTTCTAACTTTTATAAAAGTTTGGAAACGTTATTCCAATCCATTATCTGTTGTAATTTATCCAAAATTTATTATAAATGTCAAACTATGTCAATACATGTTAGAAATGACCCTCTGGTTGTGTCTATTATTTTTATTATTACTTGTTACACTTCGACCCTGTCAGTCCAATATAAATTATTTTCCCTTTAGTTAGTTAGAATGTATGAGTTTATAAATATATGATAAATATCTTATTTCAATTGTATTTTTCATTTTCTGTAATTTTATTTTATACACAACTGTTTGTCCAATATCCAAGATCTTGTATGTTAACTTCGCCAATGATGGAAAGACTGGATTTCGAATTTTGGCCAGATGCATTGAGTTTCTTACTAAATTGTTTCCCTCTCCCCTCAGAAACAAACAAATATACGTTTCCTCTAAATTCTACCTTCCTCATCTCTAGCTTGTTGATGTAAAGATGTGGATAAACGATAAGGTAATAAAACGTGTTTTACAAGTTTTAATAGTTTTCAGAAAGGTTGACTTAGATTGGTAGCCTTAAGTGCCTACCTCACCTCACGGATAACCAGCCGCGTGGTGTAGTGCTCAGTGCACCTGGCTACGAAAACTACGGGTCCCGGGTTCGATTCCCGGCTGGTAGCTCGGGTATTTTCCCCGAAAGAGGAACTACCCCAAAGGTCACAAGGGTTTGGTTAGTTAGCCTTAAGTAAGTTTAAGTGTTTCGACTGGTTCTACACCCTAATATTATCCCCATCACCTCATCTCATCGGGACATGGAAAGAGCCTCCACGGAAAGGATGTACGATTAGTATATTCGGGCGTCCTCTGGGTAATAGTACATTAGTACTGGCTAATATTTCCACTACTAGGCTACGAATGATATAGCCCAGACGCGCAATATTATTACTATCCCACGGTTGACATCCGACTTAGGTAGGTAATACAGCACAAACCAGACGTCAAATCGTGGTGCGGTTTTCTGTATTATACTTTAGAAAACAATGGAATCTAGCACCGTGAATATCGTCTATAATATTTTACATTTGTTTAGAAATAGAAAAAAGTGTAAAAAATAATTAAGCTCTTAGGGCCAGTTTCATAGTCAAATTTAGTACGCCTCAAGTGCGGTGCTATACTAAGTACATGACGACACCTACCTAAACTCAAATGGAATGGGCCAGTTTATTATGCGAGAACGGCCCATTCCATTCGAATTTAGGTAGGTTTCGTCTTGTATTTAGTGTAGCGCCGCACTTGAGGCGAACTAAATTTGACTATGAAACTGGCCCTTAAACTGATCTCAAACGTGCAGTTGTCAACTAAAGAATAAATAAATCCGCACTTGCATACCTTTTAAAGCTATATATAGTTTCCCGGTTACTCGGCCGTGATATGGTCTTTTAATTCACTTCATAACTAACATGTTCGCAATTATTTTTAATAATAATAATAATAATAATATTTCTACTTAGCTTTTTTTTTAACTTTTGGTGATTTTTTCTTATCAAGATGAATATGGGAAAGCTACTGCTGTTTTTATATTTATTCAGGAAAACTAAATTTAAAGGATCGTATTTAACGTTAGTGTTGTATAAACATGTTTTGAAATAATTTAATATTTTATTTCCATGACCAATCATTGTACCTTAACAAAGTATTAAATTTTTATTTAGCGTTCATTTTCTGAACCAACATTATATTATCATACAATAATGTCTATGAGCGAGAGCGAAAGAAACCACCAATTTTGCCGGAAAGGTATTTTCACGTACCTTTCAGTGTTATATTACATGCAACAATTGACATGGGACCGACGGCTTTACTTCCCCTCCGATGGAAGTTGTGCTAGGAATTTTATCGCTCAAGAAAAATCCGTCAACACTTTCTGGTTTTGAAGCCACGCACATTGGGTCCTGAGGCCAGCACTTTACCCCAATGCCATTGAGATATTATTAAAAAAATAAACTTGATTCAAACAATCTAGAGAATTGTTGTGAATAATTGAGACAACTCTTTGAAATGTTTATTGAACATTTTTGTCTTGAATCCTCAATCACTAGGACTTTTATTACTTTCCCGCAACCACGCAACCACTTGGGGAGAGCTAGTATTGCGATCGTTAAAAAAATAGAATTTAAGATTTTGATTGTTGTTAATGTTTTATTACCCCCACACCATAAAATGTGTTGTTTATTATTTTTAATGTCATCGGTCTTTTAGAGCACAGACCATTTTACCGATTGGGCTAAAATTTGGAATCCAGGGTGTTCATAGGATTTCCCAAGTTTTATTTTAAATACCTATCCAAAGTTTACTTAAGGATGAAAAGAGAAAAAAATATCAATTTTCTCAAAATCAGCTCTTAATATTTTTTAATTAAAACTCATAACTTGACACCATTTAAAGCTACAAACAAAATGGCACATTTCATTTTTCGATGAAAATGACTCTGAGAATACTTTAAATATTTGGAAATTCCCAATTTTGATTTTATCTCCATAAAACTTTATGATAGGAAATAACTCAGCATACAACTTTGGTACGATACTAAGAAAACAAGGTTTATTTTTGTTATAGTATTTCTAGTACAACGGTCTTTATCGAAGTTTTTTCAAATATTTATAGTTGTGTTTAAATGATATTTGATTTAGAATTTAAAAATAAAATAATAATATAATCTATTAAAATAATTATAGATACTTTGGTAGTTTTGCATTTTTTTTTCTTTCCAATATAATTTGAGCCTAAGCTAGTAGTAACGAGATTGGTGATAATTTGTTATTAAAATTTCGTATTGTTAGTTTTTAGTTACCTTATTTGATAAATAATTTTTTGATTTGAACTTTAGAAAAATCTTAACGAAACTGAATGATTAATTTATTATGAATCAAAAACCAATTCAAATCCACCCTCTCCCTCCACACAAACACACAAAAAAAAGTAGAATAATATAATTATAAACTTAATTATTCGATAAAACCCTAACTTTTGATATGTTTTATTATTAGAAAAAAAAATGGAATAGGACTTACATCTTGGCCTCTTGCTTGATTTAGAGCGGTCCTCTTTGAAGAACTGATTAAGAACGACAGACCCTTGCCGGCTTAGACGTCGGTTCCCTAAGACATGCGCCGCCGGATCCCGCGGACTCTGCTCACAGTCATTCTTGCCAGTGTTAACGGCGCTGTAGCGTTTACCCGAAAGAAACCCCCAGAAACTGACTATATCTTTCATTTTATTAGTTGCACTTTGTCTTTATTTTCTTTTAAAAATATATATTTATTCAAATAAAATAAATATTTTGAGTGTTTTCAACCCTCACGAAAGAAAATAATATATATGCAAAACTACACACGACACCAATTCGTTTAATAACCGTTAAAACAAAACTTTATTTTCGTCTGCATTCGCAAATCAAAAATACTTTCATCTGAAGGTTGAAAAATATCGATGCGCTTGGAGGCTCGTTGCGCTCTTTCGTCAACAAAATCCAAACACTAAATAAACTTGAACAAATGGTGAATAATCTTATTATAGTAGAGTAATAGTGCTTTATTTAAAAAAAATCCCTAATGGTAAAGGAGAAGTTAATTTCTTGTTTACATCGCTTTGGGAAAAGCCCTCCGCTCCCACTTCTGGGGGAGGGAAGAAATATCTCAACATTATCCAATGAGAATACCTGTTGCAGGGATTTTCAGTAAATCTAAAGTCTTCCCACCCCCCTCCCCTTTCTCTATGTTCCCCTTCTCTTTCAATTCACGATGACTGTCTGGCTCTCTCGCACTCTCATGGGGAAAAAAAACAGGTAATTCTTGTCTTGGTCAGTGTTGAGCCGGTCGCCAATGTGGAAGTTGGTAGTGACCGAGATTAGTTGCAATCTTCTCCGTCACGATCGTATGTAACTTTGACCCTGAAAGTGCTGTCTCATTGAGTACTTTGGGGGCAAGCGAGAAGATTAAGTTCCTAGCAGTTTTTTTATCGATAAACAAGGCTTAGATCCTAGGTATAGAGAAGGTAGTATCGAAAGAAAAGTGTCAATACTTTACTTAACAATTTTAGTAGATGTTTTTTTACAGATGTGAAGACCGACCCAAAGAATAAATTGAGAGTCTTTTGGGAAAAAAGTTCCGAGAAAGATATTTGAGCCTAAGTAGAATAAATAAACAGATGAATTGAATTGATATCTTAATGGAGAATTCCTCTATAAAAAGCATACATAATATCTTCGGCTATTTGATTCTTAAATATGCAATCCCTTACAATTATAATAATTGTACAAATGGTAGCAATAAGCCAACTACCGAGTTGAAGGTGGCTGCGTTATCTGATATCTCGTGATCTTAATAAAATCACACATTAGTAGCCGATGATTTCCGCACGTCCATCACAGACTCTGCCTTAAAATATGAGTGGAGAATGACCCTGAATATGGGACGATTCCTGGATAGCTCAGTGGTTAGAGCAAAGGCATACTAATCCAAAGGTCCCGGGCTCGATTCCCGTTTCCAGATATAATTTTTTAATTTTCAGAAAAAAAACCTTCATGTTTTGTAAGCATCCCCAAACATAGGAATGCAGGATGAAGTGGCAAAGATGTTTATGGAAGGATAATGTGTTCATTTATTTGAGGGAGGCTGAGGTTAGGATTAGATAGGGGTGTCTCAGGATAGGGTTTAATGAAGAGGCTATACGCTCTGGTGGCCATGAACTTTCTAGTTCCTCAAGGTCAAAGAGTTAGGTTAAGTTATCGGGAATATTATTTTCAAACAATAGGTTTCGTTAGTGAAAGAACAAATAGAAAATATTATCCGAATAAAATGTGTTTTTTAGTGGTTTTTCTGTACCAAAATGTTGAGGATTTTTTCTCGCTAAAGTTTTTAGAATTTATTTTATTATTTAATGATGACACATAAAATTTTGAGTTAAAGCCTAATATAATTTATCATATCCCGCATATTAAATCACTAAAGATAATACTAATGTAATCGTATTTGTAATACATAGCCTAGTTTGTGGCAAGTTGATTTTGGGACGAAATATCAATACTATTTAATTAGATGATACGAATGTGGGATGATTTTAGTTAAGTTAAATGTTATATAGTTTTTATTATAATCATTATTTATTTATCACTGCGTCTTACTACATTTCAGGTTACACGCATATATGATAATTACTATAATCGGTTAGGAATGAGGAAGAAAGCAGTTTAGAGGTAGTCTACACGCATTTTCGTGGAAGAGGAGTGGGAAAGCATTTAGGAAAAAAACACCCTCAGTAGACCCAACCGGGATACAAACCCTGATCCCCCCAACATCAGTAGGCCAGTCCAAACGAGTGTGATGCCTTATACTATTCGTCCACGGATGCGGGTAGTTGTTATAAATATAGTTTAGATGTCACATCTTGAAAAAACAGCACCGTATCATAGTCCTTCTAACTTTTTCTTAACCTTTGATTCTAAATGATACTACTGATTATATCAACACATCACTTATAAACTAACTTAAATCTAGAACATACACAAAACAAATCACCGTCAATTCATCAATGTGAAAGGGGAAAGAAACCACATTTATATTCACCAATGATAATTTCTTCGGCCATGCCGATAAACGAACTCGGAACCCATAGTTCAGTAGGCAGACAAGCTACTGACGGAGCTAAGGTATCGGAACCGGTTGTAATAAGGGCAAAAAAAAAAATTCCTACCTTTACGAAAATAATAATACTTTTACATCTTCTTCCTCTGACAAGACATCTTGTGAATGTGGGGAATGCCAGGCCTCCACCGTGTGTTCGGATTCCACGTTAAACTGTAGGTCCTTCATTTCATCTCACAATCACCCTATCATTACACATTAGCGTAATTGCGTATAGCCCGAACAAGTAGTAAGACGCGGTGCTAATAATAATAATAATAATAATAATAATAGTAATACATCTACTTTTATTTCTACCTTCATGATCATTACCACAAAAACGCAGTTAAATGTAAACAGGCCAGACGGCTATGAAGACGCAATGCAAGAAATAAACCTCACTTACATACTCTATGACACTAAGAACTCGAAAGGTCATTGTAACACAAAAGTGCTCCACATCTTGAGCTATCTCTATTCAGTCCACCTCATTACACCATATCTCTATCTTGAGCAAGTTATATCCAGTCCCCCTCATTACACCCTATACTTATCTTGAACTGGTTATATCCAGTCCCCCTCATTGCACCCTATATCTTTCGGGTCCATTCTAATTATTATCCTCACAACCTCGATTTATTTCAACAATAGTTCCCTGATTTGTACACAGCCAATTTATCTTACAAAAAAAAAAGTGAAAATGTATATACCAGGAATGTGCTCAAGAATTTATAATTTCAAAAATATTCAAAAAGGAGGCCTCCAATAGAAAAAATAAGACACATTATTTCGACAGCAATTTTGCGATCTCCACCAAACCAATTTTAGTTTAAATTTGTTAACATATAATAAATCTACTTCGAAGACTATAATGTCAAAGTTTACAAATTTTCAACAGCAAAGCATTATTCCGTATATAATTTACATTAATAGGTTAATGTATCAGGGCATGTGGTGTACTTTTATAATTGCGGTAACGAACTTCTGAGCTCCTAATGATATATAGTAGCTAAGCTAGTAAGATGGTGGCATTTTTTCAATAGTTTGTATACAAAATGTATTTTGATATATTTGAAGCCAACCAGCTAACTATAATTCCACTCTGGTTAAAGAAAGGCCACAGGAAATTACGTCCATGGAAAACTACCGGTGGGATTTACTCAAATAGAGAAGAGATGGAAAAAAACCCGTTAAAATTGTATTGTCGATAACACACCCAGGCAAACCGGCTGCGGTTTGAACGGAATTCTCAATTCCCGAGTCAAAGCAACAGTCACCAGTTTAGCTCGCTGGTGATGAACCCACCTTATTGGTCAGAAAAAATGTTGATTTCAAGATGTTCTCTTCTTACTCCTTTTGCAATCGAAGTCTTAGCTGGTTTTTCTTTACATTAATGAATCCGCTACAGTACCAACTTACTATTTTATATATTTCTCGTAATATGTGCTATTTATGAAAACATAATTTATAAGTATTGAGTATTATAGATTTTTTGGTTATCTTAGCACCCCGTCTTACTACCGGTTCAGATTAAATTCATATGTATTAATTACACTAATGAGTTAGGGATGAAGAAGGTTGAATTTAGAGAAAGTTTATCCACAGTTGCGTGGAGGGGGAGTGGAAAACCACCTTAAAAAAACCTTCAGTACAGTATACCCAACATGGATTCAAACCCTAATCTTATCGGCAGTCTAGTCTAACATGAATCTGACGTCTTATACCATGTGGCAACATTGCTTCTTTAAACTAAATAAATATAAAATTCAAAATAAAAGGTTTTGTGTTAAATCAAAAACAGTGAATTGGGTTTTCTAGTGATACATTTAGTCTTGAGAATAATATTTTAAAGACTTGAATGATAAGTTTCAACTATATTTTATAAAATGTATTATTTTATTATGATTATCTTTGAAAGTTTTTAATATAAATCTCAAATTATTATTTTATGAAAGAAAAAAACAAGGGTGATTTAGGTAATCCACCGCCCACAATATTACACGTTTCCTTAGAGGAGGTGAAAGGGCGGAAATAAGCTCTTAAAATAATAACATTTAGCATTTTGCCATTTGAAATTTTATTTATTTTGCCTAAATAAAGAAATGTTTGAATTATAGAATAAACATAGCAAAACAACTGGTGTATGTAAGATATTTCTGTAATTTACATTACGTTTTATAATCATTACTGTTTCCACCCTGTGGCCTTGGGTAAATTTTTTTATTCAAGCCATATATTTTTCACTACCGACTTGCTAGCTAGGCCTGTCGTATCTTCACATGTCTTATAATCTATCTTAAGACTATGACAGACACAACATCCAGTCCCCGGCTGTTAATTAACCAATGAGAAAGGTTTAACCCACATTTTACCAATGATAAATTGTTCGGCCATGCCAAGAATCAAATTAAGACCCTTGACTCTGTAGGCAGACACGCTACCAACTGATCTAAGGTGTTGGATTGTAATTTAAATCACTGTTTAACTTAAATATTTGTATTCATAATTCTCGTTTAATTATAATTTATTACAAACATTCTTATTTCTATTTATACAACTACAGATTGCTCAACCTTGCCAAAATTGGCTGAAAAACAGGCTAAAAGAAAAATTGTGATTGCGTCATAATCTATAAATATAACTAGCAGTCCCGCACGGCGTTGCCCGTGAACCACTGTAGTATAATAATTATATAAGCTTGACAACCCCCCCTCCCCCCCCACGCTGCCCGTTACCCACTGTGGTATCATAATTATATAAGCTTCACAACCCCCCCCTCCCTGCCCGTTACCCACTGTGGTATCATAATTATATAAGCTTCACAACCCCCCCCCTGCCCGTTCCCCACTGTGGTATCATAATTATATAAGCTTCACAACACCCCCCCCTCC
>CABFOW010002317.1:0-18221 GCA_902141385.1 Timema californicum | reverse complement strand
CCTGAGGCTACCGCTGAGCTTGTATTTATAGGGGTGGTGAGAGCTGAGGGTCTGGAATCATCCACTTCTAGAATAAAAAGGATCCAGACCCCTCTAGATGAGTCTCCGTCCTCCCCCCCACACTCCCTCGGCCCCTCTAATCCCCCAGTCAAGCGATAAGGTCGCTACCTACATGCTAGACAAGGAGGGAGACAGAGAGAACAAGGAGCGCAGATACAAGGGACAACAACGGGAACGCGCCGGTCCCGCTGCCAGACTCTAATCTTGTTACAATACTATGGCATATAATTTTAAAAACTCAAATTAAAAATATTATCCAAATAAAATGATTTATTATTTGGTTTGAACACTGAGGTCCAGATCAGTATAATTATCAAATCATCAATCGGTTGATGTCATGGTTTGCATACTATCTGGACTGATAACACGAACCTTATTTTTATGCGCTCAAGTCTGAATATTCTCGTTTCGAAATGGCGGCTGCTCGAAAAATGTTTTGTTAAATAGTTTATTTAATAGTGTTGTAAAATATATTGATGATTTGTAATAAATAGACTATGATTCAAAGTATGCTATGACCCTCTTTTCCTCCCTGCTTACTTTTAATATTTCTATCATTAACATCCACTATGATTCTTTGTAGATGGAGAAAGATTCAAAAGCTCGGTTTAGCTGCTACCTACAAATACCAAAACTCGTAGAGAGGGAAATGGCTCCGCTACTATTTTGGTCTCACTTACTTGAGGCCAAAAGAAGTAGAAGACGCGTTCTGCGATCTGATCAGCATCCAACCAGCCGATACAAAACTGATGAGCTTCTCAGATTATTTAACCGAAACACATATAAATAAGATGGAGCTAGCGATATTCCCGCCACACATCTGGGCAGCTGACTCATCGGACTGATGGAGGACAACAAATGGGTGCGAAAGCTTCCATTCTAGATTTAATTCATCACACCCAAACATTTTTATCTTCGTAGAAATTTTAAAATTGGTCCAACTGACACGAACATTTGCATAAACAGTGTACGAGAATGTAATGTTCAAAACACGGACAAGAAGATTAAACTGAAACATTCATTAATTTAAAAAACCTAAAGAGTTTAGGGATGGAGGGATAGATAGATTATAAGATTAAGCTTTGTGAAGTGTGTGTCCTTCCAAAAATCCTTTGTATGACTGGTTTTTTATTATAAATTTTTATTATTATATTTTAATTTAACTTAAATTTAGCTATTATTGACAATAATTTAAAAATTGATATTTTACTGTGATGCTATAATGTTTGATTTAGTTTTATATAGTTAGTTAAATACAGTTAAATAAATGATATTTTTGACTTTTGTCCTTCTTACCATCCGACACAGCATTGGTATTTGTTTATGTTCACATTTCGCGCAATTCAGGTCTTGGGAAGGGGGGTATTGATGCTATTCGGATTTGGTCTGGGGGGAGGGCACTTTAAAGCTCTTGGCGCGATTCGGGTCCAAGCTAGGTGGATTGGAACAATTTGGGCAAGCCCCATTTCATCTTTTGTCATTTAGACTTTTACTTCGGCGTTTGTCTTGTACGGATATTCTTCAGACTGAGTGTATTTTAGGAAGAAGATGAGTGATATAAATTGTAAACTAATAAATATTTTTTTGAAGTAACCAAAATCTGGGATAAAAGGCATGTACATTTGGCCACTGATTACAAGTTATTACCATCATTACTACTGCTGTATTTTCTTTTTGTTTTAATACATATTTTATAAGTACAATAGGAGATCTTTAAATAACAAAATAAAAGAGGTTTAATAAACAAAGCAGTATGGATGCTCTGTGCAGACTGGTTTACTCTAGCCTGGTACGAAATGCGATTAGCAATCTGCTCGGTACGCACAGATTGTTCCATGAGGGATGTGTGAATATAGGAGTGATGAGTGATGTGCGAATATAGGACTTATGAGGGATGTGTGCACTCCTCGACATGCACGAAGGTACCCTTAGACCCCAATGGGTTGTATTTTGATTGTGAATAGAGCAAAACTCGTTCAAATTGCGAACACACCCATAAATGTTATGGCCTCCTAAATATCCAATGTCCAGATTGCAAACAAGTAAAAGAGAAACTCGCAGAATTTCCTACTTGAGGGTGGTGACACTGGGGGAAGGGGTTACTGGCAGCACCCACCGGCCACCCGGGCTTTCCTCCTGACCAAGCTTACCCTAGCCTAACCTAACTTACCCTAACTTAACCTAGACTAACCTAACCTAGAAATATTCGTGTATGTAATTTAGTTAAATTAAGACTGATGAGGCTGGAAGAACATACGGACTGCTAGGTCCCCGTGGGTCGCACCCCTATTACCAAATTATGGGTGGGTAGGCATAGCGACATGGTGTGTCTACAATCTGGACTCCCCCCACATAAAACAAATTCTCATGTTCACAATCTGAACTGTTTGGACTCAGGAGGCCACCCCTAAATGTACGATATGGGAATAAAATGAGCTGTTTACCCTATGAGGCCTCTTTTTTTATCTGTTGATAACACTTTCCCTCTTCAACTGACGAGCATAAACACTTAATCTACTATTAGCACTTAGCATTAGCACTGATATGTAATTTAAATTGCTATAGTGTAAGAATTTTAATTCTGTAAATTTATATTTTATTTAGCTATAATTTATTATTAGGTGAATATTTTTTTTCATACTACTTTTAATTAATTATAGTTAATTGCATTTTGTCGAAGGAAGCACCCATAATGGCCGCACTATACTTGGAGAAAAGAATAAGCGAGGTTTTGTTTTGTTTTGAGTTGTTATTTTTTTCGGGGCATTGTTGGAAAAAATATAGAAAGGATAAAACCTACAAGACGGGGTTAGTGAAATAAAAAGGAAAAATAAAGTATTTTTTTAAGTAAGTTTAGCAGGAATACCCTGGCAACTCTAGCTTTATCAACCAAAGGATTGATGGGACGTAAAATAGCAGCAGACCACGGCTAATACATGTGAGTTGTTCAGATATAGTAACTGTCTCCAAAACAGAAGCTACCACCAGACTATATAACAATCTGTTCGTAAGAAAAATTCACTTAAGAACGTAACTTTACGGTTTTGGACCAGTATAATAACTTCGATAAATGCAATAACTTTATTAAATACTTATTATTCTTACTAACCACTGACTAACCTCATTGAGGAAATTGATTGTACTTTATATAGATTTAAGGAGTTCAAATTGTTTAGTAAGTAAGTATTAGTCTAATAAGTCAGATTAATGAAAAAGGGTACATTTTTGTCCAACATGACCCAGAGGTCCTGAGAGAGAGAGAGTCCTTGCTCAAATTGTTTGTAATATTATTGTTATAAAATATATTTTTTAACCCCGAGATATTAAATGGTTCTTTTTGTAGATTGTCAAAGCTTGATTGTGAACCCAAATATAATAAACATTGAGTTAAATTTTAATATATATATAACTTTTATAGGGGTTTAAAATAGAGAGGTTTTTTCCTATTTCAAAATTCCAATTTCAATATCAAAATTAATTGATATTTTTACAATAGTTTTCTTTTTTCCTATTCTAGATAGACATATGATTCCACGGACTTTCTTTTATCTAAATCCTGGCAGGAAAGTTTTCACTTGACATTTTCTAGAATATATCAACTAGCCAAAGTTAGACGATTAAAATATATAATAATGTGTTTCCAAAAAAACAAACTATTTCAATATAAAAAAAATAATTTTTTGACAATATAAGATTATCTTTATAATTATTTAATAAATTGTATTTTTTTGTTTCAAATTTATATCCTTAAAGGGTGACCTGGGGGTCTAGGGGTAAGGTGTCAGACTTCTATGCTGGCGGGCGGGGTTTGATCCCCGGTCCCGGCAAAGATTTATCTGATTACCAAACCCTTCCTTCACCTCTGACAAGACATCTTGTGAATGTGAAGAATGCCAGGTCTCCACCGTGGTTCGGATTCCACGTTAAACTGTAGGTCCTCCATTTCATCTCACAATCACCCTACCATTACACATTAGCGTAAGTGCGTATAACCCGAACGGGTAGTAAGACGCGGTGCTAATAATAATAATATATCCTTAAAACCCGCCGGAAAGAGCGTTAATACCTGAACATGGGAAATCCTATCTCTACTAGCCATGACGTCACAGGTAGGTCCTTTAACGTGTCCTTAATATACATATACCTTGCGAGTCATGAGAGACTGAAATCTGGGCGGATCAATAAATGCCTGCACAGGATTGCTCTTGGGGTAAGCTAGGGCCGTGACCATAAAATAATGGCCTTGGATAAAACCTGAATCAAGCAAGGTTAAACTCGATATGGTTAGTGGCTCTACGTAAGTTGGGTGGTGTGCCCACATTTTAGGTGGCGGTTATTTTGTCATGGGTAACCAATCAGTTTAATAACCGGTCTCTTGGTGTAGTGGTCAGTGCACCTGGCTGCGAGCCTAAGGGTCACGTTGTTAGACCTAGGTTAGGTTTAAGAGTTTCCACTGGTTCCATACCCTCATATTCACCATAACCATTTCCTCATCTCATCGGGACATGGAAAGAGCCTCCACAGAAAAGATGTACGATTAGTACATTCGGGCATACCCTGGACAACGATACATTAGTACTGGCTAATATTTACACAAACTGGGCTACGAGTGATGTATCCCAGACGAACAATATATATTATATATAGTTTAATGGATGGTGTTGATGTGATATCCGAGTTAAAGAAAACATAATTCATTATTGCTTATAGAAGTGTATGCCTTAAATAGTATAGGCTATCCGCTAAGCCTATAGAGCGATCCATTACTATAAATGTTTCCAGTACTCACCCAAGAATCTCGACGTTTCTCCTGATGTACAGGCAAACCCCCAGGTCAATATAGGAAGAGATACAATCATGACTAGGTCATCTTCCTATTATATAACGTGTCTTGATTTTGATCTTAAGATATAGCTAATTTCTCTAATACAAATTCATTTCTTTATATCCTTGTATTCATAAGGTATTGTTATTTTTATTATTGATTGTGGAAGGGGGTAAGAAAGGAGGGTATTGTAGCTAGTTAGTAACTGACTAGAAGTTAAGGCATGGTGTGTAGTATTCTACTATCTGAGGTATAGTTTGTAAGTCCTTCAATAAAATTAGTATATTTCTAGGTGCTAGACCTGATTGTATATTATTAGGCGTACTATCCTAGGTTTAGTTTGTAATTCTGTCTATCTAATTAGTAACACACTATGCACTTGGAAATGGGTGCGACAAATTAGGTATGCTTTTTTAGTTTAGGCTTTTGAGACCTGTCATCTAATTAATATGAGTAGTAGTGTTGTTCTCATCATTTGCAATCATAAAATGTAAAACCCGTTTTTCTAACCTTTTACATGTTTGATTTGTTAAAACGTGCCTTCCTTAGGCAGGCTCCAAGAAATATGAGTGGGTCATCATGATTATATATTTAAAGCTATTTCACCTAAATGCTATACATTGAAAGTCCACTGTTTCACATTCCCTTTTTGTGAGGTAGTCTTATCCAGTCCACATCATTACACCCTATCCCTATCTTTAGCTAGTCCTATCCATTCCACCTCATTATACCCTATCTTGAGCGAGTTCTATCCAGTCCACCTCATTACACCATATTTCTATTTTGAGTTAGTTATATCCAGTTCACCTCATTACACCGTATTCCTATTTTGAGCAAGTGCTATCCAGTCCACCTCATTACATCCTATCCCTATCCTGAGTTAGTTTTATCCAGTGCACATCATTATACCCTATCCCTATCTTTAGCTAGTTCTATCCAGTCCACATCATTACACCCTATCCCTATCTTAAGATAGTTCTATCCAGTCCACCTCTTTACACTATCTCTTTCAGTTCTATTTTGATATTAATTTTTACACATAGTAATCTTAAAATTTCTTGAATATTTGTCTTGGGTATCGTGGAATTTGTCTAGCACCTCTTCTACTCATTTAATGGGTTTCTGGTTAAATACCATGATGCCATGATAAATATTCAAAACGGATGAGATTACTGTGTTCAGAAAACTAAACTAAACTAAACGTATCTACTGAAGCCATATATTGTTTATGCTGGTAAAAATTGTTTTGCCATAAAAATTGTAAAACTAAGGGTTTTCAATTGACGACCCTTTTCATACCACCTTAAGGGTATTTGAAACAGTATGACATCACCGGTAGTTGGCTAGTTGGGATGACCAGCACGATTGAACCTTGAAATATATATATATAGTTTGGTTACTGAAAGGTTAAACTTTGTATTCTGAACGACTGAATACAAACACACATAAGATGATAGCCTTGAAAAACTTGACTAGTTCAATGGCGAACTAAATTTTATCTTTTTTTTTTTACTTAGCAAATAATTCAAATTTGAAACCAGTCGATTCCCCAACAAATAAATTAAAAATAACACTATAATTAAAGTAAGTTTTGAAGCCTAAAGATAATTATTTGTATCCTACACTTATTTACTATTGGAAATAATTTTAAACAGGAAACTAAAATTGTATACTGTGCCTCTCGAACAGCTTAGGGGAACCGATCATTCTATGACGTTTAATTCAAACTATCAAAACATGTTGATTTTGTACAAATGATAAAGTGATGACACACCTACGGACACTGCCCACAAAAAGTAAGATTGGCTCGTATGAAATTCAGGAGATGTCCGTAAGGTACCTAGATTTTATCATCATTGTGATCTGTGAAATATGGTTGTTTCCAACTAATTAGTATTAAATGTAATCATGGAGGAGGAAAGATTGTGTCTGATTATTGGAAAACAGGAAAATGTGAGAATGAATGAAGCGTTTTATATAATAGAAAATGGTGACATCATCTGCTTTGCATTGATAGAGATAACTAGCACATTACAGATAATTAAGTACAAATCGTTAACTTAAACATTATTTAAATTGTATAGTTTTTTATATATTTTCAATAAAGTACATTTGTGTACATTAGTGTATCCACTTTTTTTTTTTGCAAGGCTCACTCTATTTTTGCAAAGTAATGATTGATAATGATAAAGTCAATGATTGATTTATACATCAGATTAGAATGAAAACGTATATTTTAGAAACATTTCTGGATTAGTAAATCAAATTTTTGTAATATATTTTTATTTAAATTAGACCCAACTTAACTATACTGCAGTCAACCTCTGCGGTCTTGGGGTAAAGTGCTCACGATGTTCATGGGTTCAAATCCAGCTGGGGTCAACGGGTTTTTCTTAAGCGATTAAGATTCATACAAAAACTTCCTTCGAAGGAATAAAAATATCTGTCCCATATCTATTGTGGAATTTTAAAATACGCTGGAAGGTATGTGAAAATACCTTTTTCAGCAAAAAATTATTGGCTCTTTCACTCTTTTTCATATAGATTCTCTTGTGGTGATACAATAAGTAGATTAAGAAAGTTCACGTTAAATACCTCAAATAAATGAAATGAAAAAAAGTATACTCCGTTTGTCAACGATATCTAGACATTAAACTGTTTTTCCCAAAGTAAAATAATTTTTCAGAATATTTGTATCCTTAAAAATTATTATAAATTTTGTTGCTGAGTATAACTATCGAATTTTAAGAATTACATTTTTCATTACACAAATTTTCTTTAAAAATATATTATTTTTGCGTAACACACATACACCCTTAAATTGGTGTATGTTTCATAATCGGAAGAAATTGTTTGACAAGGAGGAAAGCTAAATTTTCTTGGAAGTTCCTCACACTATAATTGTTATAGTTGCTTTACGCACATAATATTGTTGATAATATTAATAGTACCGGAAAACTTATTTGTTACAAATTAATCACATATTACATTAGATGTATTATCTCTCTTTGGGGCGAATGTATCATGTGTTTCAAATAGTTTTTAGAAATGTTATACATCTTCCTTATAAACGGTTTCGATGTAACACCTTTTATTTAGTAAATTGAATATTGAAATTTAAAAGATGACGATGTATTTGGGAAGTCTAGAAACTATGAGAGATAAAAAACATTTGCGTGAAAAAAAATTCTATTAACAATATGTTTAATTTTGACATGTACTATACATTACAATCATACATTACAATCATATATTACCATTACACGATTTTATTAACAATCCTTTAGTTTATCAACTAGTCGATCGCGATCGACTGATCGATCTCCCAGTAGTTTCTAGTCGATCGCTTCAAGAAACTACATTATCATTAAAAGTTGCTCTTTTTGTCTTCTAAACTTGAAAATATATCCAGTAATTTCAAATAATATTATAGTGTGACTAAAACTACCCTGTTCGGTCATAATCGGTAGTGTGTTTTTCGAGAGTTAAATTGTTTAATATGAGAATATACTTTTCATTGATTCTACTTTTATTTTTCAATAAAGGTGGGGATACAAATATTTTAGCAAAGATCTTATTGAAGACAAGTATATACCAAAAAATCAAATTTGAAGAGTGAACAAAAAGTGTGCGGTCACTAAACCTTTGATAAATTTATTAGTCGATCACATCTCAAAGAAGTTTGCCGACTCTTGCTTTAGTTAAACTACAGCAGAGTTGCGCTTAATTATAATATTCATTTACAAATGTTTTAATGTTTATGCTCTTGGATTAATCTTTTGTTTCATATGGCACATATGACCGGGAGGGACATATCAGCCAGGAGTAGCCCTCTAGTGACACATAACGTTGTCCACAGTACACCATAGTAGGTTGTCTACACGTCGTACCCGTAATGGGATGATGTGATGATAGTGAACATGAAGTTGTGGATCGGGTGTAAGTCTTAACCTAACTTGAGCCTAATTAACCAAACTCTGGTGACCGTTGGGGTAATTCCCTATAAGGGAAAAAATACCTATAGTTCTAGGAGGGGATCAAACCTAGGACCTCTAGGATCATAGCCAGGTGCACTGACCACTAAACCAAGGGGTCCGTTTTCAATTAGTGTTTAAAATATTTGTATAGTGTAAGAAACATCTTTAAACATCTAATTAATTCCTGCGAGAATATTTTAGATAAATTAGATAGAGATCAGGTTTCCTTGGATCTGAGTCTGTGTCATTATTATTATTAGCACCGAGTCTTACTGCCCGTTCGGGTTTTACACACTTACGCTAATGTGTAATGGTAGGATGATTGTGAGATGAAATGGAGAACCTACAGTTTAACGTGGGATCCGAACCACGGTGGAGGCCTGGTATTCCCCACATTCACAAGTTGTGATTAATACACGTCTTGTCTTCAAATAAAGATTTAATTCCAACGAGAATATCATGCAATTATCCCATTTTCAAAATTAAATAAAACTAAAATATATGGCCAGCTGCGTTTATGAAGTTTTGATTTGAAGCAGTCAAGAATCTCACACCGTTCTATATTTAGGTTATATTTTATCCAACTATCATCAAATGTTTCAAGGTCTCAAGGTGAGTCATCGTAACTGGTATGATTCCAAAACTATCCTAAAGTAATCCAGACTTTCCTTACCTTGACACTGGTAGTAAACAGCTCTTTCTAAATCTTGATCGAGGAAACCTTGTCACTGTCAAAATAAACAACAATGTCTATTAAGATGGTGATGTTTTTCTAATAATATACCGTGGCATTAACGAATGTAGTGCCTCGCTTGTTTCCATCATTCTATAAGGACTGATGAATGATTTGCTTTGTTTATAACTTCAATCACCAGTATTTCCCCAGAGTGGTTAGGGATAACATTGTCAAGCATTAGATTTGATGCATTGCTGCCGGACACGTCCGTTGAACTATCAAAAGATAATAAATTCTTATTTCCATTCCCGCTGACTATTTTAATCTTTAAAACATCTTCGTAGCAAGAACATTCACATTTTTGTAGTAGTGTTGAATTATTTAGAATTGATTAATTGATTGCTATACATTTTTTACTATAATACTCTATGGCATCAGGTATTCAAAAATGTATTGCCACAGTTACAAAAGGACTTCTATCCTTATCGTAATCTGGTTCTATCTAGTCCACCTCATTACACCTTATCCCTAACTTGAGCTAGTAATATTTAGGACACATCATTACATTCTCTCTCTATCCTTAGCAAGTTCTATCCAGACCATATCACTACACCCTATCTCTATTTGAGCTAGTTATATTAGTCCACTTCATTACACCTTACACCTATCTTGAGTTAGTTCTATCCAGACCAAATCATTATAATCTATACCTATCTTAAGCCAATTCTATCCAGTCCATCACATTATAGCCTATCCCTATCTTGAGTTAGTTATATTCAGTCCACATCATTACACCCTACCCCTATCCTGAGACAGTTCTAACCAGACCAAATCGTTATAATCTATCCCTATCTTGGACCGGTTCTATCCAGTTTACCTCATTATATCCTATCCCTATCTTGGACCGGTTCTATCCAGTCTACCTCATTACATCCTATCCCTATCTTGAGCTAGTCTCATCTTGTCCACCTCACCACACACTTTCTCTTTCAAGTACATGATAATGTTATCCTTCCATCTTCCCCTATATTTTCCCATTAGGTTAGCCAGTTAATATATAGTTAAATACTTAAATACTTCAGTTAAAGAACATTTAACACTTATCATCAGTTTTACAAAGCTATTTTGAGAATTCTGATATTTAATTTGATGATGCACTTTTAGATAACAGCTGCTGTAGTTATTGCTGCCAAAACTACCCTATTCTAATAAATCATCACATTTCATTATTGTTACCTAGACAAACAAGTTCCTTCTCACTCTTTTACTTCAGCTATCTGAAGAATACAATATAACACTCTATGTACGTGAATTAATAATTTATGAATTATGTATTCAGGGATGTTTGAAAATCCAAAATAGACGGTTTATCCCCCATTAAATGTGGGAGTAATAGGCTATTCTCGTTTTTCTTATCATATGTATGTTTTTGGATAAGGAATGCGTAATCAGCACACCCCTAGCCCAGGACACAGTTAAGCGGGTACATTGAATTCTAGGATCATGGAAAGATATTTAAGGACTACCATATTCAAATTCAATTAATTTAGGATTTTAAAACTTTCCGGAATACTAAAGGCTGGCAGTGTTAATTTAAAAGTTATTAGGAATTTTTTTTTAGGTACATAGAATGCTATATTGTATTATATACGTAGGTGAAGTAAAAATAAGAAGTGAAGCGAATTGTTTGCCTGAGTTACAATATTGCAATGTGATTAATTATTAGAATAAGATAATTTTGTCAGCAATGACCCCAACAGTTGGTTTTTAAAAGTTCATCATAAAATAAAATATCAGCATTCTCAAAATAACGAATTAACTAGCTAAGCTATTATATTTGGTTAATATTACGGTTATAGTCGCATCTAAATATAATATTATTTAAATTGAATTGAACCAAGGACTCCTAATTTAGTGCACCAGGGCTCGAAACACTGAGCTATCCAAGAAAAATCCCGTGCTCATGGTCATTCTCCACTCGTACTTTAAGGCAGAGTCTGTGATGGCAATGGCGTATTCTGCAAAAAATTAATATGTATGCTGTACTCTAAAAGTTGCAATGGAGATTTGGGGGCCGAGGACCCTCAACCACCGTTGTCCAAGAACGTCAAGGGATTATTTCAAGGAATATATTAGTAGATGTGTTCGTATAGAACAATGATTCTCCAACATTTATTATTTCCTCTTAACTGTACGCTATCTTAGGAAATTTTGAGCCNCATTCAGGCTATACCAACCGAGGGGCTACCAAACTATTTGGCGAATTAGTGCCAAATCTTACGGATAGAGGGTGTCATGTGGTCAGCACAACGATGACTCCAGCCATTAAGCTCGGCTTTCTATACCGGAGCCACTACTACTTTATTCGAGTAGCTCCTTAATTATCCACTCTAGGCTGAATCTAGCCCGTTCCAGACCCACTGCTTCTCAGATAATCTGGACGCACCGGGAATAAAACTCGGGACCTCTGGGTCCGTAACCAGAACCTATGACCACTAGAATACATGGGCGGTCCTCAAATTGTAATTATATCTACATGGTTAGAAAATTAAGTAAATATTAATGTCGGGGCTAAGAGTGGTATGGGCAGATTTCTGAATGCATAAGAGAGACAGATCCTATTCAATTGGCCTAGTGTAATTAAAAGCACACAGTTGGCAATACTCAAAGCAAACAATCATAACAAGAGTAAAATGAAGTGGTACATCGATCAAGCGTCCATCAGATCTTGGTGAGAGGGAATCAGGTGGATTGTCCAACTCACGTTGCAATTAAAACTATTTTATAAAGCCTAGCTTATCTCACACAACGCTGCTTGGAAACAAACGAGTATCGCAACTTGAGATTTTATGTTCCAAAAGCTATTTAGATGTGTAAACTCTGACTAAGATCAGAAAGATTATTTGTGACTATTAATACTCTATCACTACGTCATTGATTTATTGTTAAGATACTTACATATATATTTTGCTGTAAGCACTGGTGCCCCCAAGGGAGAGAGGGGTAAACAGGGTATTTGACCCCCTTCCCCTCTTTCTTTAACACCACAAATTAAGTTTATAGACATTTAAATAATATTAAGTGTAACTAACATTGAAGATGCGTCAAATGTATATGCTACATTTTAAGACCAGGCTTCAGACTTAAGCCTAATATTCAAAATGTTTACCGTTACACACAAAACTAACAATTGAAAGAACATATAAATAATAGCTTCGATACCATTTGTATTATTTAAATTACTTAAGTACTATAAAACTACTCAACATTATTTATAAAAGTATTTAATATTCATAAATATTCTCGGCCCTCAGGGTTTAGGAGGCTGTGCAACCCCAAATCCGCTCTCTCTATCAAAATGTAATTCTTTCTATAGCCTTTATTGAATGCCTCCCATAAAGTAAATGGCTGGGTGCTCCACTGATTAAGTAAATTCTAAGAAAATATATTTTATTTTACCTTTTCCTTCTAAATCATCTTGAAATAGTGAACTCACTCTCCTGACTTTTGGGATTCTTTGATGTAAAATTATATAAAATCATAATGACTAATAAGTCGTTAATGTAAATCAAAAACTAAAAGAACACTATTAAAACTCCTTGATCCTTTCTACTAGATAAAAACAAGAATTACCGCCAACAACGGTTAAAGTAGCCTCATCACCCGTATTAAGNTTTCCCCCCCCCCCCCCATTCACCACTCTATCAGTGTTGAAATTCCTAAATTTGAAAGAATTTTTAAATGTGTTTAGCACATACATAATAATACATGCGACTAAAATACCTAAACATAACTCAATGTATTTAATTAGTGTATAATTTAAAGCTTGTTACATATAACTATTATTTTACAATTAATTAAATATTTATTTTATATATTTTTACTTAACTGTACTAAATTAGCTTAATAAATAAACATTGTGATCTTTAAACTTTTTTCAATAGTTGGCACAATGCTTAGCTTGCTTCAGAGGAACAGCATGACCTGAGTTGTGAAAATCCGAGCTCATTGGCCAATTACTTATGGGCGACCGGAAAGGAATGTGTTGCCACCCTCTAGACATTGGGCAAGGTCATTAGAGCCTCCCTAGCTTGTCTTGCGTTTTTCAAGTAGCAAGCCCTGGGTTTCATATTGTGCTAAGTAGAACCTTTTGGAAGAAGAATTACTTAAAACACGGTATTCTTGGAATATAAACCATTGTTAGTTTTAAAAGTAATAGTTCATTACATGTATATTTATTAACAATTTAAACATTAGTGTTTACACAGTTCACACAGACAGCATTGAATTAAACAGAAAAACTAGTTCATATCATTTTGGGTATGCGGTGCAGGATTAGCATACCCAGAGAGTACGCCACTGTGTGGTGGACATACAGAAATCACCGGCTACAAATGTGTGATTTTATTAAGGTCACGAACTATCAGATAACGCAGCCACCTTCGACTCGGTAATTGGGTTTTTCCTGCCAAATGTACATTGACAACTGTACCAATGCGTATATCACGGACACGGGACGATTTCTGGATATCTCAGTGGTTAGAGCTAGTACAGCCAAGGGTTCCGGGTTCGATTCCCGTGTCATTTTTCAATTTAAAGAATTATCTCAAAATAGCTTTAGTAAAGGATAAATCCGAACATTTATTTAACTGAAATAATTAGCTACCTATTTAACTATATATTAACTGGCAATGCTAATGATAAGATACTAGTGTGATGACGTAAAGCAGATGGAAGGATAATCCACGCGATTCTCTAGAAAGAGTTATGACATTGACCTTTGCTTACCTCTATTACAAGCAAACAAAGGTCAATAGTTTAACTTTTTCTAGCAAATCATGTGGTTATTTTTTAAATGAAGAGCTTTCAGCAAAATCAATTGTTAAATCAATGATTTGCCTTTATTTTTTTACAAATTTGTCTATTTTGAATGGAAATGCAAAAATCTATATTTAATTTTCAGAAAACTTACCAAATATTTTACTATTATGTCTTAACAATTAAAAAGTCTTAATAATGAATGTGCCCTTTCAAAATAAAATAATAGGTCATGGATCTAGGCTTTTCAAAATACGTTTTTATCTATTAAGGCATCAATATCCTTAGTATAAGTTAAATTTCTGTACTAAGGTAGTTTCCCCTCAATGGTCTTTCACTCCCTCTCAACACCACATTACGTAAATGTGTGAATAGTCCTGAATGGAAGTAGGAAGTAAAGCATGTAAACGAATCCTGTTCATCCTTAAATCCAAAGAATCCCAGCGAAAATTCAATATGCTCCATAATTAGTAGGATTTGAATAATTCATATGTCTAGATATTCATACTTGATTAATCAGATAGTGTGATTATTTATATTCATAATGATCCATATCCTGATAATTTAACGACTTGTATCCAGCAAAATGTCACTCATCATCCCTAGTACTGATTTTAATTTGGTTTGGCACTGTAGATTTTATCGACTGAATAACTATTTTGTTGCTTTAAGGCACCGAAACACAACTTTCTTGAAGGGACCTGTGATCAGATAATTTTATTGGATTACCAACAAGAGGTAGCGGGCCTCTTAAAGTCGGATGAAAGGGTACGCGAGAAAAGGTCAGATTCAGTAAATAGGGAATTCAACATATGGTTCATCAACTATGCATAGATTTTAAAATGCCTTAGAGCATGCTATTAGGGTAGTGGAAGAGAGTAGGGAAAGGTTAGCATTTAATGGTACATTGCAGCTATTAGGTTATGCAGATGATTTAGCTTTGTTGGGAAATAGTAAGGAAGCTGTATAAAGAAATGAAGAAATTTTATTAGTGGTTAGTAAGGAAATAGGTTTGGAAGTAAACGTTGAAAAAAATAGGTATATGATCACACAGCAGACACAAATTGGGGAGGAAAATTTAGAGATTAATGCGAACAACATATGATTTGACAGAGCTAATGATTTTAAATATTTGATATCAATTTTAACCAGCAATAACGATATTAGATTGGAAATTAGGAAAAGAATACAGTCAGAAAATGCATGCTATTACTCGGTCAGTAAAGTGTTGATAACTCACCTAGTTCTAAGGAATGTAATACTCAGAATATACAAAACAATGGTTTTACCAGTTGTTCTCTGTGGGTGTGAAACTTAGTATCTTATTTTACATAACAAAAACTAATTTAGCGTGTTCGAAAACAAGGTGCTTAGGAAAATATTTAGTCAAATAATGGAAGAGGCTACTGGGGAGTAGAACAGATTTCATACTAATGAGTTACATATCGTGTAATCATTACAAGACTTTGTTAGGATAATCAATTCTCATAGATTTCGGTGGGTAAGACATGCAGCGCAAATGGGAGATTCTAGAACCTTGTCCAGGGTATTTACTGGCAATATTTTTAAAAGTTTATCATCCCAATGGGAAGATACCCATGCTAAGACTTAGATGCAGATGAGAATATAATATAAGAGTGGACCTGAAAGTGATAGGGTGTAATGAGGTGAACTGGGTAGAACTAGCTCAATATAGGGATAGGGTGTAATGAGGTGGAATGGATAGAACTATCTCAAGATAAGGATACGGTGTAATGAGGGGGACTTTTATAAGTGCGGCAATGAAATTTTGAGTTCCTAATGCCATAGAGTAAGTAAGTTTTTCAGTTATTATAGCAAACAATTATTTGACCAAACTTAATAAAATATTTCTCCATTAGAAAAACAAAGTTTAATTTTCTTCACACGCTGAAATCAATAGTTTTTGAATATCTGTAAAGCGTATCTTAAAATACGAAAATAACTTTTTCTTTTCATTTAAAAAGTTTTTCATCAAATTATATTATTCTCATGACAAATATTCAAAAACGGTTGAGGTCACCATGTGTAGAAAATTAAAGTTTATGTGGCTACTGAAGCAATATTTTATTTATTTTTTCCAAAAAAATTTTGCTTTAAACATTGCAAAAACACTGACCTTTTTCTCAAGTATCCTAAATTTCCAACTTAACGACCGACTGCTTTTTTAATGCCTCCCACCAGGATTCATACTATTCCTCATCTACGGTGGGAGTATAGGTAGGTGACAGCAATTAAAAAGTTATTTATTACTAATTATTTAGGACATGCCAAGAATATAACCCTCATACCCTTAACTCAGTAGGCAGACACACTAAGGCGTCAGACTAGCGTTTAAATATATTAATACAACCTATATCCATATTATATTACTTTTTGTTTATAACCTATCTGGTCTTAAATTGATAAACGGTATAACCAGAAAGGTATCTTCAAGCCAAAGTGCCTGAAAGGGGACTTAAATACTGACTTAGACTAGGGTCCAGGGTCTAATAAAAAGTAAATATCCAGATACTTTGGTCCAGCTGAGGGATAACATTCAGGGAGCCTAAGTAAAGCCTTCTGGCAGTGGCCCTACTCCAGGGCCCTGGGAGAGAGGTTCAGATATGACCAGGAACCCAGAGAGTGGGACGAGCCAGAAGGACTGGAAGAAAAGGCGGTGGTGGTGGAACAGGTGAGCTCCGAGAGAGAAAGGTGATATACTAGAACATACCTGGAACCTAGTGCAGGGGCTGAAGCCCTATTTTGGAGTAGCTCTGGTTAAGGATGGAATGTAGCCTGGGTATGAATGGGAGACCAGACTAGATCGATAACATTTTATGTGAGAGTACATTGGGGCCCCCCTTATGAAATGTGAAAAAACTATAAGTACTATACCTGACTCTTCTAGTGTAAACAATCCTTTAATAAAACTAAAATATCCCTTTAGGTGTCGGGAAAATTACGCCGGGAAAAATTGCACCTTCCCAGAAAAAAAGGGAAAACTGCGCCCGCCCTCCCATGAATCCTCACACTAAAAGGTGGGAGAAGTGCACCCACATGAATTTGACTGTCTCACCTAAATAATTTTAACAAGGTCGTGTGGGCGCACTTTTCTCACTTTCCTCATGACCTTGCCATTTTCCCCGGCGTAGATCGATCGGTTCATAGCATCCGTTTGTTTAGGGAGGTGGGTATTTAAAATCGACTCATCGCACATTATGAGGTCTTGAGGAGGTACATCGATTATTCGCACCTGTCTCTTTGCCTTTTGTTTAGGTTAGGCTAGGTTAGGTTAGCTTAGCTTATGTTAGGGTTTTCAATGAAATATATATTAGTGTGTATCTGTAAGCAATTGATGTCAACGTATAAATTGAAGTTACCAAACTAATTATTGACGACCTTTTACTCCATTATTTTGGATCCAGGCTAGACTCTTCAAACACTTTGTTAGGTTCTTTGGGCGTACTTGTTTTTTAAGTGTGTAAAACTGTGTGTGGGACGTACTTTTCACACCTAATGGTGTGATGATTAATAGGAGGGTGCAATTTTTCCATTTTTTTTCTGGGAAGGCGCAGTTTTCCAAGGAACAATTTTCCCTAATACATTCTTTAAATTGAAAAATGACACGGGATACGATAGTAATAGTGAGCAAATACAAATTATTTCCGACTATGTTGATATTAGTGACTTTCAGACAATGTTTGCGAGAGAGAACATTCTACCGGCTCTCAGTTATCAACTCTCCTACCATAAATGGGGTAGAGTTACATTAGAGAACCCGCATCGGTGGCATAGTTGGCTAACGCGCTTGTCGTGTTGAGCTCGACTGCTGAGGACGGGGAGATCAAGGTTCGAATCTCGGTCG
>CABFOW010002316.1:62611-99885 GCA_902141385.1 Timema californicum | reverse complement strand
TATATATATATATATATACGCCCTTTCAATCCTATTGGTTGTACGTTAGAGTGGGGTTAGCTGGGTATAGAGAGGTGGGGAAAATGCGACGTAATGGACATGCGATGTAATGGGCTTGCGATGTAATTGTATATATACGCCCCTTCAATCCTATTGGTTGTACGTCAGAGTAGGGTTAGCTGTGTATAGATAGGTGGGGGAAATGCGACGCGATGGACCTGCAATGTATTTGTTCTTAAAACGCGATGTAATGGACATGCGATGTAATGGTGCCCACCCCATTACAATCTATCTAATTCCGAAAATATGAAATTACTATTGTTCTTCATGCAAAATACTACGCCATTTTATATAAGGATTACCTGAATAAATTTAGATAACGTCAAACTACTTCTTCACAAGTTTGGTTTCCAGTACAGAATGATCAGTGATGTTCTCCTTTGACAGAATTTCCCTTCTCCTAAATCGGGACTTCCCCAGCCAGAACAAAGGATGATTACATCAGTATATAAAATTTTAAAAGCGGATTACTGAAAAAGTTAGGACCATGAACTAAACAGAGCGCTAGTGGGGTGTTAATACCAAATAGAATGATAGAAAGAGTATTTGTATTAAATAAAACAAAATGGCTGGATAAAAAGATAAAAAATTATATAGAAAACAAAAAAAAATATTTAAATTTAGAAAGTGTATTAAATATAAAAATAATGATCATTACAGTATGTCCCACAGTAAGATTTGATCGCATTGACCAATTTAATACAAATTTGGTACAGTTTTTGTTCTTTGTACCACTACACAGATCACATTCGTTGGGGAAGAAATTCTAGAGAAAGGCTGATGATAAATCAACACTTTATATGTATAAAAACACGGCTCATAGCAGTATTAATTATTGAATGTATTTACCTTTTATGACTTTTACTGTTTCCTTATATTCTTATGGGCTGAAAATCAGTGCATAGGTGCAAACTACTACAATAACATTTAAAAAAAAATCCATAATCATCATTATGAACAGCTTCAAACCAATGGCCGGGTCTGTTTGGAATGTAAGCCTCTCCAACGTATCCTTTCTCCCCATCACTTCTCCTCCTTTACATCAACCCAGTCTTCTCTCCTCATCACTTCTACGTACTCCCTTCCACCACCTGCCTCATAGTCTTCCTCTTGGTCTCCTATCCTTCACTTAAACATCTAGCATCTTCTTTGGTATATTTTCCTCCTACATTCCTTTCATACAGTACCACCTTAATCGTGCCTTCTTAACTCTATCCTGCACTGGCTCCTCCTTAACTATTTTTCTTACCCTTTCAGTTCTTATCTTATCCATTTTTGTCACTCTTATAGTAAGTACTTTTTCGAAATTTTATTTCACAGGCTTGAATTATGAGTTTATCCTGCTCCTTCATTACTCACGTTTCCTATGCGTATGTCAATATTAGTAAATTGTACGTCCTGTAGATCACTCCTTTATAATTCCTAGTGACATCTCGGTTTCAAATTATAATTCTCACACTTCTGAAAAAAAAAATCTACTTGCCTCCCTCTCTCACTGATTTCTTTTCTATTTATTCCATTTTCCTCTATCACACACCCCAGTTATTTAAAGCTTTCCACTATCTTCAACTCTTCCCTCCCTATAGTCACACCAGTAATGCACCTGTCTCTTTCCTTGTCGTAATCAGATTATCTTTATCTTCCTTAATTTAAATCTCATTCCACACCACTCCACCACTTCATCACATGCATTCATTTGCTCCTGAACTTCTTTATCCTCACTAGCCCATAGCATCAGGTCTTCAACAAACACCATTACTTTCATACTTCCCTCCCCAATCCTTTCTACCACTTAATTAATTATTTCGTCTATCACTACAATGATAAATGGTGGTGAGAGTGCAGTTCCTTGCTTCAGGCCGTTTCTCAGGTCAAACCACTCTCTTATACCCCCTCCCACTTTCATACAGCTCACACTCACTTTGTACATATTTCTAACTCTCCTATCATCTTGTCACGCCTTCCTTTCTTCTTCATTGCTTCTCATACTCAACATCTGCACACACTGTCATAGGCTTTTTAACATCCAGAAAGGCCATCAGCAAGTCTTTCCCATACTCACAGTGTCTATTTTCCAGCTGTTTAACCAAACATATTATACCTGCTGTAGACTTTTCTGGACTGAAGCCATCCTGTTCCTCCCTCAATTTTCCTTCTACTGTTCCCCTAATTCTTTTCTAGTCTCCCACAAGGCCAACACTTCGTCAAAGTCAGAGGAGATGGGCAATGGCATGAAGCAGGAGATTGCCTTCGGGGAGAAGTACAGTGGGGACTATGTATGCCCCATGACCACTAAGGTAGTTATGAAGACTTGTCAGGATCCCTGAAAAGTGACGGCTAATGGGGCTCTGGTGAAGAAGCTATGCTATGCTTAGCAAGCCAGTAGTGGTTATACAACTTGCTTTAAAAAATGGGTAAAGAAATTTAAAAAAATCGTGGGGTCGGGGGTGGCCCAGCAGATAGCTGGGGACCCTGCAAACGAATTTTTCCCAGGGCATCCCTGCTTGCCAGTATAAATATTGTTAGAGATTTATGTGAAGTATTTTCAGAAGCAGATGCTACCACCGTCCTAGATCAACCAGTAACCGCTCTCCGCCATAAGCGGTAACTTGTCTAAAAGTTGGGGTAAAAAAGTCACTATAATTCGTGTTTTTGATGCATACAGGAATTTCTAAAGTTGTCTCTTTTGACCGGAAGTCGTATTGTACTTGGTCGTTATTGACGGCAAGTTCTGGGTTCAAATCATAACGGTATACATTGGTGATAGTTCTTTCCAACCTCTCTCCACGCTAATGTGGGAATATTTAATAGATTATATAGAGGTACCCTCCTAATCCCCACACATTAGAATACGTTATAGTTAATCACCCTTGTGTGGAACGAAATTTTAGTAATAATAGTTCATTTTGACAGCTATAAGATAGTGAGCTTTTATCTTTGTTTATAGTAATAATAATTTATATTTTATGTTTATTTGTTAATTGCTCTACGAGGTCATTTCAATTGGCAAGCAGACCATAGTCAATTAAAATGATAAATTAAAAAAAAAAGGAAGTTTGCACTAAAATATCAGATTGGAGTTTTCTATATATCATATGGGAGAACAATATTTATATTAAGTCCACGACAATAATTAATTATTGTCTCCTCGGTGCCAAAGCAGAGGTTAAAAATCATTGCTATGGTTTTAGCAAACCTCAACTCACAGGGTCTATTTAAACTTTAAAAAGGACCAATGGGCTACAGAGAAGCCTACGGACCAAGGCCATGAAGACCGTAGCTCATCAATTTACCACTGTGTGGAAAATAAAACAAACTGTAATGTTGGGAATTTAAACTAGGACCTTTATAAAATTAGACGAGCGCGCTAACGATGTAGTTATGATGCTAAAGGATTATCACAGTTTTTAAGTTTTGCAATACAATAATTTACAATTTCAATATCAATGTTACAATGTAATTTATAAGCTAACAATGAAATTATCTGATCTCTTTAAGCAAAGCTCTAGGTGGAGATCTTACAAATTTGATTTAGCAATTTTATTTAATGGTGGACGGTGATAGTACATTAAAATAGTTACAATACAAGACTATGATATTTGGGAACATTTTATTGTAAGAGAGGTTAATAAAGAAACAGGCAATGTGTATTTATTATAATAACAGAGCGTACGTAATATATAAATCATTTCAATAATGTTATACTGATTAATTTTATAGTAATTTGTTAATTTATAGCGTATTGCTTTAAAAGTCAAGTTATAAACAAAATTCCAAATGTATTTGCCTTCCACTCGTCTGACTAGCCCAATCCGAACTAATGTACTCTAATAAAGTTGGCAAGTCACCCACTTTGTCCTCTTTCCGCCCGCATCTACGCGGCTCTCTGCACATGTGTTCGGGATGTGTGACGGGTTAAAATTAATGTTCAAAATATTAAAGTAGTAAGATGCAAAATAAACGCGCGACCTCTTGCGTGTCCCTGCCATAGAGAACAGTTAAATCCGGAACGCAGAAACTAGAGGAAGTCTCCCAAGTGTAGGTCGGATCAATAATGCGGGGTAGTCTGGGAACTGCCACCGGCGTGATCGTATGGACTTCTTGGACGCGGGATATAATGTCTAGTAGTGAATTGCTAACAGTGATTGTAGCAATGTTAGTTGTTAATCTCACGTGGGCTGTCGGCCTCAACGCAGGTAAATTAGATTTGTTTACAAAGTTCGGGCGTTAGCGTAATGAACAAGCTATGATCATTGTGGTGGGGGGAGGGGTGAATGAATGAATGAATAACCAGTGTAGGGTAATTATAGTACAATCCAATCATAAGACAGAGGAAATAAATTATTACTATTTGTATAATCTTAGGAGTTGGCCTGTGTCAGAATATATCAAACAGAACATTTCCAATCTAAGCAATGTAATTAATATTTTGGTCCTTCGTTTCCAATTGTCTTGTTGAATTTTTAAATTTTTTAGTTGAACACAATTCTAATTAAACTTAAAATGGTTTAATTTTGTCTAATGAAAATATGATGATTAGTTTCTTCATACTCCAAATTTGATTAATTAACTATAAATGAAATATTCCTTCAGTGTATGGAATTCAAAATTGTTTAAAACGCCCAAATTGTTAACAACCAACAACACTTATGCGTAGGTATAATTGCCTCGTCTCCTTCCGCAGAAAATATCCATTAACAACTTAAGATTATAAAATATATTTTGTTGTTGGGAGAGAGGTATATCGTTTATGGACTTAGGGGATAGGGACTTAGATCTATATAGAATTATATATAAAACATTATAAATATAATAAGAGATAATTATGTTTAGTAATATTGAGTCAAAAATATAAAATATTCAAACAAATAACTAGTTTTTTGATGAATATTTTAGCTATTGAAAGTGTGTTCACCCTGTTTGTCAGCAACCAGTAAAACTTGAATGAAAGTCGGGTTGTAGGGTCTGGTGAATGGTTCCATAGTAATAGATTGGAATATTAATGTGATAGTTCTAATGCACAATTTAACATTAATAGATATATTGTATAAACTTGTGAGACTTACAACCGATATAGACATATTTTGACATCTATTTACTATAGCTCATTACATTTCAGTTTGGACTCACACTTAACACAGGTAATATTTATCATCAATTTGCAGTATTTTAACTTAAAATAACATATTTCAAGGTGATTTTTTTTACCGGCATCTGTGGTCACATGTGGTCTAGCACGTTATTCTCGCATCAAACTGGATTACAGATCAGGGTTCAAATCCCGGTCAAGTATACTTGGGAGTGGGGTGGGTTTCCTATCTATATGGTTTCCTCACTTTCCCTCCTTGCAAATGTGGATATATTTTCTCTAAATTCTACCTTCCTTATCTTATAAAAGTTAATTTGTATGCGTATAGCCCGAATGAGCTGTGGTACGAGAGTTGGGGTGGAAGTAGTGTGAGCGGGAAAGTGCATTTTAAGGAATCACGGGTCAGCATTTCTCTGGAATGAGATTGGAAAATCGCAAGGTGGTAAAACCATTTTTACTGCAATAGGCCAGGAAAGTACCCCACTCTCCTGATTCAGTTAGGCATGATAATTGTATAATATAAGTGGTATTAAGCATCTTACAAATAAACACCAATAAAAAAATGTTCTGATGTAATGAGCTGTATTATGTTGGTAGGCGTGGTGAACTGCCAGGACACGATGGAGTGTGCGAACATGGACCTGCCAGGGTACACCTGTAAAAACGCCCGTTGTGTGTGTGACCGAGAGAGAGACACAGGAATCTTCTCCTGCAGTGGTAAGGACAAATTATTGCTTGTATTAATTTGATTTTAAACATGCTCAAGATTTTGTATTAGTCTTAAATTTTGAAATACTCAAGTACACCAAATTTTGCTATTAGTTAAGAATTTTTTCATTACATAAATGGAAAATTTTGTGAGACTTATCCTAATGATTTAGATCAGCATACTTTTGAATTGAATTGTACCAATAAATAAATAATCATAGATCATACAAGAAAATCTATGCAAAACTTGATTGACAGAACAGTCTGGTTAGATAAATATTCTCTGTACTTAGTAATCTCATTTTTTAAAGTGATTTTGAAATATTTAATAAAATTTAAGTGAAATGTGTTTTTATTTTGTCCATTTATAAATCCAGCCAACTGAAATATTTTTTTTAAAAAAAACCTCTTAGTTTGATGTCTCTTTTCGACAGTAAGTTAAGAGTGTTGCGGTGTTATGATTCCAGCAGAAGCATATAGAGAGAAGTGTCGCACGGACTATGATTGTTTCATAAAGGACGCCAATTTGGAGTGTGCCACCATAACTAACACTTGCCGCTGCAGGCGAGGTCTTAACTGGGATGTAGTCTTCAAGAAGTGTTATCGAGACGAAGACTCATACGGTAAATGCAACTCACACTCCTTTAACACAGGAACAAAAATAATAGCTCAGCCTTGTTGTTAGACGAGAGAGCACTTGTCTAGGGGTCACTGAGTGGTATTGACAAATATACGGGTTACTATGTAGATTCATCCTACTACCCAATTTGTAAAACCCACAGCAGTAGGGATAAAATTATCAAGCTTATCCAGTCTGGTTTGCCAGTGATGGGGGAGATCATGGTTTGAACAAGCACTGAACCATTCTGGTCCGTCTCATATTCATAGCTACTTATGCTAAAAGTGGTCCTGAATACAAGACGAACCGGGATGGTTCAGTTGTTGAGTTTTCTGGGTTAAACCAGAGGTCCCGGGTTTAATTCCAGTGTCTAGGTGTCTAAATGATTTAAATAGTTGAAAAATGACACCTGGACAAAGGCATCAAAGCCGGGACTTTAAGCTTAGCACGCCAATGCTTTGCCACTGAGCTATCCAGGATTCGTCACGTGCTCAGGATCATTCTTCACTCGTACTTGGCAGTATACCAGCTTCCCTGATGACTGTGGTATCTGATAGATCACAATACTATTGGTATCTCATATGTATCTGACTGCCACACGTCCATCATAGACTCAGTTTTAAACTATGAGTGAAGAATGACTCTGAGGGCGAGACAAATCGTTTGTAACTCAGTGATAAAGCATTGGGTTGCTAAGCCAAAGGTCCTGGGTTTGATTCTTGTGTCCATGTGTCATTTTTCAACTATTTAAATTAATAGAAATTTGGTCCCATATATACGAACAGGACAGTGCTGTAATTACAATTTGATTTGCAGCCTTTGTGTTGTTATTCACTAGTTGTAAATGTCTGTTAGCTAGTAGGCCTCCTACTGTATTACTGTATATATTTATTTAGTGTATTTCCTAGAATTTTATCCTGTTATATAACATTAGCTAAACCAATGAAGAAAATTTGATTTTTTTTAAAAATATTTATGAATTGTGTTTCTACTTTTTTGTTTTTGTTTCAAGCAGAGGATAAATTTAATCCAGTGAAGGATCTGATAATTCCTGGTATAATTGTGATGACAATTGGGGCCATGGTCTACCTGGGTATAAAGCTATTTTGCAACTGGTAAGTTAAAGCTTTGTGTTTTTTAATAACAGTATTTGTGTCACTTAATTATCACATATGGCTCAGCACAAGATTTTTGACACCCCATGGGAAAAGGCTATATATAAAGGCAGTATAAGAGGATATAAATTTATCAAGGAAAAGCTAACCTTATTACATCCAAATGCGAATGAACCCTGGATTCATTATAACACACTATACATGAGTCTTTATTATCATTTTAATTTTATATTTTGATGAATTTTACTTGACTTATGCTGAGATTATGATCAAATTAACATTTACATAAAAGTAAAAGTTCTCATTCTAGAACCAAAGACCATTGGTAATAAAATAAAATATGTGTTTGAGCTGGCTTTTATGACAGTCATATTGTGACCAAAAGCTTAAGTTAGGTTGACATGGTCAGAGTATTCGGACCAATTTTAACATTTCTGATTGTAGTAAAATGGAGGATCTTGTGCTTGAAGGAATTGGGGAATCCTTATTATTTTTATACTCTTTCAACCATACATTCCACAAAACTTCCTCAATCTCACAGAGCTTAACAAATTTAACTGTTTCGCTCCACTTTATTGATCTTTTAAGTGTGCCTACAGTTTCCATAACATTTGAAATGTTACTCGGTCCAAGTAAGTTAGAAAAGTTGGTCACCAGTCGAGTATGCTCTGGTTGGATGACGCCATCAGAGTGCTGTCAGATTGGGTTATGCACGATACAAGTGGATGTGCATGCAGCTTCCGAGTGAGCTTGGTATGAGCATACTCTGAACGTATCACCATAGCTTTAGCATAAAAGTTGTCTAGGTGCTTGTAGCATGATTGGCTGGTAAGAACAATCATGTAATACATTTACTTAATGTCACAGGAAAGTTCTCACCTAGACAAATTTTATGAAAAAAAAAAAGAAGAAGAAGGAAAAGCAATGAAAGATTACGTTGCTACTTAGTAAAATAGTAATTTAATTTTGCACATGTAAAATACATTTTAAAATGCTTCATTGAACTTAATTTATTTTGATATTCATTTTAATACAATTGTAGAAGTTCATAAAAACACATTTCAGTAGTTTTGGTGTGTCTACTTATTTTATAAAGGTAATTTGTCCACGTCTTGCAGACACCAAAACATCGTGGCCCTTTCTTACTCTTTGTTTGTAACTCCAGTAAGTTTCTATTGAAAGTACTGTACTTGAAGCGTAATCAGTATAGTTCCATTTCAGTAGGAATTAATTTTCAAACAGTTTAAAATCATTGTATGTGTTTTGCTTGACTTATGTTATGTGAATCCTGAATAGACACTAATCGTATGGACTGCATACAAATTGAGCTATGAGTGTAATGTATCGAAACTCATTAGGAGCGTGTGTGAAAAGTGCA
Organism: Timema californicum; assembly: GCA_902141385.1. Classification (NCBI taxonomy): domain Eukaryota; kingdom Metazoa; phylum Arthropoda; class Insecta; order Phasmatodea; family Timematidae; genus Timema; species Timema californicum. The sequence goes on along the minus strand of CABFOW010002316.1, from coordinate 90,916 downwards.
ATGCAGATTCCTATAAGAGGAAACCAAAAAATACAAAAGGAAGAAAAAGGAAATTGATAAAGAATGTTAAGACACTTAGATAGGATCATTTAAAAGGAATAAATAACACAAAGAACAAACACTGAAACTGGACAATGTATGTGACTAAATAACTATACATTTCTTTAAGGGAAAACTCTTACCCTTTTGAGGTATTTTGTTATATTTGTAAGAAGGCACAGGAAAGGTAGATATAAACATATGAATATATATCCACCTATCCTGTACCTTCTTTCAAATATAAATAAATACCTCAAACTACACCCCTCATGACTCCACTTCTACTTTTTTCTCTGTTCAGTGTTTGTTTATCAATAATATTATTTCCTTCTCCAAAAACTCCTTAGATCTTATAATTTTCAGAGGCATGACCTAAAATGCCTCACATAAGCTTGTTATTTTCTCATCATCATCACCAATGGATGTTTCTGCCTTTGTAGGTTGTTCATTTCTGACATAATTAAATTTTTTGTAGATAGATTTCTCACAGTGAAATTTTAACATGTAGCTTAAATACCATGAAGTTGAAATGAAAGAAATACTGTACACTGTCCTATAACCCAGTGTTCTAATCTTATATTTATTTCTCGTTTGTGAAAGTGGAAAACTGTGGAGACGTAGAAGGCGGAGACCAGACTTGACTCGAGAGTTAGAAGAGCCTCCACATCAAGCTACCTGGGTAGCATCTTACAGAGGTCAGTGCATATCTACAATTCAAAGAATGCCAACACCAACATATGTCAGCCTAGTTTCCAAAAAGTAATTAAAAGAAATTTCTCATTTTAATGTTGCCAGTTAGTTTGACAAAGATAGATCTATTTTCTTATACATTAGGCATTTATTTATATTTGGCTGGATATAGTTTTGATATAAACATATTATTTGTTTGTGTACTTTTGTGCTAATAATGACTGCCAGAAAATTACCCTTCGCACCTAAGGAAGTAGCATAAGGAGAATATTAGATAAATGCATTAGCATTAGCCTGACGTGGTAACAACCAACCAGACCGTGTAAAATTATATTATCAGCCAGTTGGGACCAAATCTAGGTCTTCAGGGCTAGAGACAGATACATTAATTGTAAAGACGCCCTTGATAATTTTAAAAACATTAATCATTATTACAAAATAGGCCTGCTTTACCTAATATATAGTAGATAAACAAAGGAAAATGGTGCCAAAAGGCATATATATTAAACTAAACATTGAAAAGAGGATAGAAAGGCAAAGTTTACACACTTACCAGAAAACTATAGGCCTCAAATTTTACAAATAATAAACAACAAAACACACAATTATGAAATTTTCAGGGTACTTCAATCGCCTTGTTCAGCAGAAGAAAGCAAAACACAAACTGGACTATGGCAGATGATCTACCTTTGTCATGCTGCCAAATAGTCCAGTCTGTGTTTTACTCTCTTATACTGAAGAAGAGGACTAATTTACCCTGACAATTTCATAATGATGTTTTTTTTTGTGTGTTTTTAATTGTAAACTTTGAGGCCTACAGTTTTCTGGTAAGCATATAGTAGCTAATTTATTTAATTGTATTTGGTGTCAAGAATATTTAATGTTTTCTCAAGACTTTGTCCGAGCACTTTATTCCTCCCAGAGTCAAGATTTCAGGGCAATATGATTTCTTATGTTGCAGTGTTCAGCTCCATGAATGGTGTGGAGACTCGCTCGTCCCCTGTGCTCTCCCCTAGTTCCTCTTTCCCTCTCCACCCCACCCCTTGCATGGGGCTCTTCCTGCCGAGCAGCTCCCTCGCCACAGCCTCTCCCCCGTCCTATGAGGAGGCCCTCAAACACAAAGTCATCATGAGCAGCTACCCCAGCGGAGCCACCGTGATGCTTCCACCTGCCGTCAACAATGCTACAGTGGTGTTGACTCCAAACCAGGGAGGTAATGTCACCATTACTCCCAACAACAATAACAACAACTGAGAGTGATACATTGCTCCTATTACAACACGTATCAGACTGTTGCGTCGAGACTACTACAATACTCCTATCTCAACAACCATCGGACTGTTGTGTCAAGGGGACCAAGTTGTTATACTCTAATGAGACGTACAGTCGGGGTTGGATTTACCAGTAAACTGAGTAGGCTCCAGTCTAAGGCAGCAAGTTTTATGAAGCAACAGATTTTGGTGTATTGTAAATGGACGTGCGCGCCTAAAGTTTCTTATACACCTTCATAAAAATGTAAAATGAGCCTGAAATTGTTAGAGTTGCTTCAATAACACGATCTACAACCCATGTACCCTAATGTTGACATTAGTCTTTGTATAAGTGTTTGTACTCCGTTAACAAACTGTACAGAATGCAGTTTTGCTTGGTTGCGTCAAGTCAAAAAATTATTTACGATCAAATATGAATGAGGATAGATTAAATGCTATTGTTGTATTAAGCATTGAGTTGGACTAGTTGAAATCTTTAGACAATTATGATCTTATTCATACAGTCACTAGTCAAAAATCTATACGTGTGATTTTATAAGTATTTATTATGTGCATGTGTAATTCTGTCAGTATTATTCTATAGTAAAAACTGTATGAATACTGTCGAAACAGTAAACAAATTAAAAATATTATTAAGTTACTCTACACATTTCAATGGGGGAAAAAAAATCCTGCTTTGTTATTAGGTTCAGTCGAAACCAAGGGGCAAATTATATTGAGCCTAGGGTGGCTGAAGATCCTGGCTAAGTACACCCCTGTGTACAGTTTACATTTTAAACTTTTAAACTAGAGAGACAAAATGCCTTCAACCGAAATGTTTAAAATAACATGAAAGTGTAACCTTTAAGAAAAAAGTTGGTGGTCTTGGTAAGGCGACCACTTTTGTCAAATCATTTTAAGATCTAATGAATAAGAAACTTTTTAGTAATCAAGTGGTTAAGTTACTCCAACAAAACCTAATAATAAAACAGATAAATGAGGTATTTCACTTAAGATTTAGAACTTTAGTATGTATTTATATCATGACACGATTGTTATTCATACCATTTATAATTAATAAAATGTGATAAATTTCTGCACGGTATATTTGGAGGTGTGAGAAGAGTTACAAATTCAAGAAAAGGCCAAGTTGAAAAATCGCACCACTATTTTAGGTCTAACACTTTTTTTTTGCATACACTCATTGCTGATATTCTTGAATTATTTTTTTTACATAATGGAATTTTTTAAATGTGTTTTCGCTTTAAAATGTATGTTATAGGCATTTAAAAAATTCCCTACAGTGTATATAATTAGCCTAGTATACAACGAAAGACAAGGCTATATTTGCAACAAAAACGCCATGCCCAGGATGCCAGAACATATAGCTATGTTATTTATACTGGTGATACATTCACTCACTTTCGAGACCAGTTATTGTCATTAGGAAATAATTGTGCAGTATGTAACCCTAAACTATAACGAGTTTTTTTTGTGGGAGCACACTTGCAAATATGCTCCTGGTTTGGCCCACAAATTGTGTACTTGGCTTGTCTCGTCTCTAAGGAGTTCTAGTTCAAGCTAGATCGAGCATTGTTTTACATTCTCCATTCGGGTGAACAATGAATTAAATACCTACATTCAGATTTCTTTTCTTAACCTTTTTTTCATTGAATTAAGCAGTCAATAAAGTTTAAAAATAGTATATTAAAAAAATATTTATACTAGAGTTGGGTCAAATCCACTATTTTACAAATTCAAATCTGAATTTCCAATGCATCTTCGAATTCTGAATCATGGGAAAAAAATTATTAACATAAGAGGAGATATAAATATAATAGAATATAAAATACAAATAGTGTCAAAATGTTAATGTTCTTTCTTATAATCCATTCATTATAACAGTCATACATTCAGTTTACTGTTAAATTACTGGTCTGGGGCCTGGGGAACAAACATTCAAATTGGCCCAAGAGAGAGAGAGAAAGTGGAAGCAAGCAGTAACCTGCTATAGTGACTCATTCTTATCCCCCTTCATTGCAAGGAACGCCTAATACAATGCTACCAATGTAAAGTTTGAGAATATGCTAGCAATGAACTTTTAAACAAAACTGATGTGATGGAAGTCTGACTCCTTAGCTCAGTCTCCAGAGTGTCTGCCAACTGAGTTAAGGTTTCCCGGGTTTAATTCCCGGCATGGTCGAAAATTTATAATTGATTAAAATATGGGTTTACCCTTTCACATTGATAAATTAATGGCCAGGGATTGGATGTTGTGCTTGTCCTAGTCTTAAGATAGATTATAAGGCATATGAAGCCATGACAGGCCTAGCAAGCTGATAGGGGTAAAATATATGGCTTGAATAAAACAAATTGACCCAGGCCATAAGCAAGAGTAATGAATGAAAAAAGAAAATGTAATGTAAGGGGTGAACTGGTCCTTTAGCCCTTAAAGCTGGTATTTAAAAAATAAGGGCATGCTATAAAGGACAAGTAAATAAAGTGTGAACTTTGGAAACTTTGCATTATTTTGGGGAAATTAGCAAAATTAAGCTTTGCTAATGGCACGAAATCGCCCTTTGGGCTTGGTAACGTTGGTTGGGTATTTCCGATACTTGCAGTTTGTCAGACCTTCCAATGAACAGTGAAGAGAAAATGTTTATTAGTTTACTACTCCATAGTTAAGTAGCAAAAATATTTAAATTAGTCTTGTTTGTCCACCGTAACAAGGGATCGTGTGATTAATTACCGTAATCAAATTGTTTTAGGTGGAATATAAATAATTGGCGACATAAACATAGTTTCAACGCATTCAAATTGAATTATATTTTATTGGATTTGGTAAAGGGTGACCTGTTATTAACTATTCAAATTGTGTGTTAATTTCAAAACCATTAAAATGCAGAATAAAAGAGGAAGGTCATATGTTTCAGAAAAAATGGGAGTTGGAATATTTTGTTCATAAAATAAGTAAAAACATTATTTGTCTTGCAAGCACTGATATTTTATAAATTGAAAATAAATAAATAATAAGGTACCAGGCCCTAGGGTGACATTTTTTTATTTAGCCATTCCAGTATTTGTTTGTTTTTAAAGTAGTCCTATGATCAAACGAATTTGACATCTCAGTTGTACAAACAGGGATATTATAAGTCAGAATACCTTTGTACATTGATAAACATTTTAATTAAATAAGTTTTCTTTTTATTCATTTTTATGGCAACCTGAAACACCAAAATAGGAATAGCTACTATCGTTCAAGCACTAAATAAGTTGTATTATTTCAGTGCTCAGTTTTGTCGGCATCTAAAAATTAAAAGTCTTTTAGAAAGTTTGTCTTCAAAAGTTCATGCCATGTCAAAAGAGAAACTTTATTCATTACAAGTTATAATACCTATTTTCAAGAAAGGAGACAGGAAGAGGTGTACAAATTATAAGGGCTTAATGTTGATGTGCCAATGTACAACAATATATGAGAAGATACTGGAAAAGAGAATATGAAATAAAATGAAAGGAATGCGAAGAGAGGAACAGCACTGATTTAAGGAGGAGAGGTCTACAATATATCACACAACAGCTGATGGAGAGAAGGGATGAATATGGACAGACTTGGTAATGGTATATATGGATGTGGAGAAGGCATATGATAGCGTGGATAGAAATAAAGTTTGGAAAGCGATGGAGGTGGTCGAAGTGGAAAGAAGAATTGTAATGAGAGTGAAAAGCATGTTAGAGGATAACAGGAACCGTGTTAAGACAGAGCGTGGGAGAACGGAGTGGTTCCAAATAAAAATGAAGTGAAGTAGGAGAGTGCCCTCTCACCATTACTATTTGTAACGGTAATGGAAATAATCATGAACAAAGTGGCAGGAAAACTTGGGGAGGAAAGAAAGAAATCCATTGTTTGCTGATGAATTGATGGTATGGGGGAAGAAGGAAGAGGAAGTACAGGAAAAACTACAAGAAATGAATGAGGAAGTGAAGCTTAGCATGGCAAAGTGTAAAGTGACGTTAATGAAAAGAGGATGAAGCTCAGTAAAGCTATAAAGTTAGAAGTAGAAAGTATCTAATGAGAAAAGGACAGCGGAGAGAGTTATTCTATAGGTGTATAGAGACCTACTATGAAGAAGTTTAAGGAAGTGTTGCAAAGTGTGTACTTTGTTCTCATTGTCACATAAATATGGACATTAAATGTAAAAGAGACTAGGAAAGTGGGCGCCATGGGGATGCAATTTGAGAGGAGCATGTTAGATTTAGGTTACAGGATTACATGGAATAGTAGAGGAAGAAGACTGATATGGTATGGGCATGTAATGAGGATGGAAAAAGAGAGGATGCAAGGAGTACATAGAAGAAAGTGTGCAAGTGAGAGGAGAAGAATGGTGGAAGACTATAGAAGATGGAGGCATTTTGATTAACTGACCCGGCCAAAGGCGGTAAAAAGTTGATATTATTTTTACATTGTCATTCTATTTATTTCATATTCTATTTTGCTTAATGTAAAAATAATGTGTATAAAATAAAATGCACTAAGTTCATAAAATTCTTTGTAATATATGATCTTGGATGGGTCAAAAAACCTTGTTTCAAATTAATTTTGTACACTTTTTAAACTTATCTGCCATTATCACTAGGAATGTTAGTAATCAGAATATTTTGGGATCAACATTGAAACATATCTTAAGGTTGTATTTTGTTTAGATGTTTTTTAAGTCATAGTAGATAAAAGAAAGCATTTTATGAATAACAATAAACATACATAATAGGGGTGTGCAAAGTCCACTTTTTCAATTCGAGGTGACTATGGATCAAATATTTATGAAATATTCTTACCTGGATCAATTACCTACTTGGAACATGTTTTAGTGTACAATTTTTTGTAATATTCATTTTATTTAGTCTAATAAATTAAGTTATTACAAATTAATATTCAATTTCTTCAGCTTTTTTTCCATGTGAACATTGATTTGTTTAGTATACAACAGCTAAAAATAGCAATAATTGATCATAACTTGAGTATTCTGTCAATATTTTTATTGTCAAAGTTAGGATTTTTTCAAAATGAAGTCTAAATATTTCAAGTCAAGTCAAAGTTTCAAAGCTTCACACACCCCTAATAAACAATATTACTCAAAAATGTGTGATGTATCTATGGTATTTAATGAAATAAAGACTGTTCAAATGTAAATTATGTGAATATTGTGTGAATGGGAAATCATATATACATTGTTTTCTAAATAAGGCCAATTTAAAATAATTTGTCATCTGTAAAATCTTTTGTTACATAACAATAAGAATCTTTATGTGGAAATTTTAACATGAAAACTAATAAAATAGTTTACATAGCTGTGTTATTTTTTCTGTACCCTTGATCATTCATTATCACTATAGTCCAGATTTTTATGTAGTAAAATCAGTAAAATATGTAATGATGTGAAAACATGTAACATTAAATAAACGAAATGTATTGCCATATTAGTTTTACACCACTTAAACTTACATTTAAAGACTTCAAATAAATTGCATTATATATCTGATTTTAGAAATCCTTCAAACACTACAAACTGTTCCACGCGCCGGCATTATTGTGGCACTTCAAATTACATTTCCTGATTAATTTTGGGTTTCGTATATTCGCCTTTCTGATTTATATCCATTTATTCTCCTGACCATGGAACAATGGGGAAATCAGTTTATCAGATCTAATAATTGTTTTTACAACTCATTGACTTATGTTTACAAACTGACACACCATGCATGAGCTGTACTGCTGAGGCCACTATCTGGCAAAGCCACATTCTATCCACTTCACATCAGGAGATATTAGGAATGTCAGACCCAAAGTTACACGATAGCAACTGTAATCTCCGACAAGCTAGCATATCAGATTACTTTGCACACCACCATTCCTTCATTAGAAACATTCCCATGTGAAATTACAGGTTGCCTGAAAATTAATGACACATTATTAAACCCCCCCGACATAAAATTATTCCACGATAAAAACACACACAATATGTAATTTTTATGAAATTTCTTCGAAAATATGTATAACTCAGTGAAATATGTAAGATTAAAACTGAAAATAAGTCCCAAATAATTTATTTCACAGACATTTAACTTTTCACATTTCTAACTACTGGCAGAATCATAATATGTAATTACATAACAATCTGGGCTTTAATTATCACCATGATTCTTCGTAATGCAAGGTGTATTTGGAAAGTAAATGCTGTTTGGCTATTACAAAATAGAGACAATTTATTTTTGAAACAATTTTATTCTTACAATAAAAGCCATACTTTAAACTACTTTTCCACCAATTTCTGACTAACCTTTTCATAAAATAAAGTCACCTGTGCAGACAGCCAATGTTTCATAGTTCTTCTGACATTGTCATAGTTGCACTGACCAGAAAGGAACCACTTCAAATGCAGGAACAGGTGAAAGTCACTTAGCGCTAAGACTAGGCTGTAAGGGGGAATTATTAATTTGTTCCCAGCCAAATTATATGAGTTCTTTGGGGTTTGACTAGCAGCGTGTGGTCTAGCCTTATCTTGAAGCAACAGAGCACTGTGATTAAGCATGCTCCGCCTTTTGTTTTGGATCATGCGACACAATTTCTTCAAGGTTTCACAATAGGGCAGCATTTATTATTGTGACCCGTGGCATGAAATCAATAAGTGAAACTTCCTTTCTGTCCCAAAAAAGATCCACATGATCTTCCGGGTTGAAATTGTTTGCTTGAATTTCTGATTTTTCAAAGATGTGGTGTGACTTCACTCCATGGATTGCTATTTTGATTTTGGTGTAACGTGAGGCACTCATGTCTCATAACCAGTGACAATGTGGCTTTAAATTCATGCCCTTCACCACTGTTTTGTATGAGAAAAGTCAAAGAACTTCCAAGTTTCTTGTTTTCGTGCACCAAGCGTGAGCATAACTTCCAATTTATAAACGATGTCACAATTACATAGAGAACAGTTCTTGAAATTTGTATAAATTAACAAGAAAGTGATGAAATCGTAAACAGTCCGTTTTCACAAATTTTTTCGTCAATTTTCTGTATCAAAGCATTTACCGATGGCTGCTCACTCCGTGCCTCATGATGCACATTCTTACATCCATCAATAAACTGTCCAAACCATCTCAACATTTTATCCTCATTGAATTTTCAGTTTTTCACCATAGAGTTCACCGATCTTTTGATGAATTTCAGCTGGTTTCACATTCGTTGCATTAAAAAAAAACCAACTAATAACAGACCGTAGTTCAGTCAGCAAGTCCTTCAATTGTCTTTTAACATTTAAAAGGTTCAAAACAAAACCTTTTTCTCCTGTAATGGCATTTGGTGTAAGCTAATGTACGAGGGAACTCAACGCACATGCACTCAGCAAATGACCAAAGCACTCTCACGCCCATATTTGGAAACAGTACTTACTTTCAGAATACACCTCATATTATGGTAATGTAATGTATCAAATAGGCCTTGGTCAAAGTAATCAATAAGGGTTCTAAGGTTCAATCCAAGGATAATTTAGGATGCAAACTGAACTATCTCTGAGGAATATTCAAAAAGTTTTTATAATAGATCTTAAATCAAGTGCAAAGTCCTGGACTAGAAAAAAATAAACAATCTTGAAATATATTCTAAATATTTTTTTTTTCTTTCAAAACTTATTTGATTTATAATTAATAATTGAACCCAAGCTTAAGATTCAATTTAAAAATGAAAATATTGTATTTACACGTATTTAAAATTTTATCTCTATTCAAATGCTTCTCAAAAACGAGATTAATCATGAAAACATCCTCACTATAAATAACTTTATTGAGAATTAATTTGAATTATAAGGTAAAGAATTTAACTAAATTAGAAATTAAAGCTCTTGGATTTGTATAGTTTTTATTGATTTCCTCAAATGGAAATTACATACATATTAAATTAACTGAAATAAAATTAATGTTACACAAAAATTAACATTTATTACTTCTAAGATAATTTCATCAAATATGTGCTGTGAACTAAAACAAACAAGAACTCTTAAGAAAAACATTTCACTCTCAAAGTATAGTTAATTGTACATGGAAGAATATATAGAAAAGAGTGAGAGGTACAATTAGAACAAATACAATAAGGTTTTTCCTAAAAAAAATGGTAAGAAATCAATCTTTATTTGAGTAGTATGGTGCAACAAATAGTAACAGTGGCTAAAATAAATATTTTTACTGTCTAAAGCAAATAAAAGCAATGCCCAGGTACTTCAGCTAGTACCAAATAAACCAAAAATATATTTAATTTCATCAAACATCTTTTAATTTTCTTGTTTATCTTTAAATATTTACCTTTGGTCACAATATATTCATTATTGTTAATTCATATTAATTCGAATCAACAAAAGTGACCACAGTTGGCATTTAAAAGCTAAAGCAGTAGATTTCATAAAAATATTTTGTTTTGTGCTTCCATAATGAATTTTAAAAATTACAATAAACTTCAATGTTCTTATAACCATCCTAATGTGCTGAATAAAAGTTAGTAAAGTAAAAAGAATGTATCATAAACGTTCAGTGTTCCTAGAAATTGAATAGAAAGATAAGGGGTACTTTTGGAAAACCAAACTTTAATAACTCCTTTTGCCCCTGTCCCCAACAAAACAATAACCTTTTTATTAAATCTAATACTGTTAAGGTTATTTTGTGTTTATCCTATTTCTCGCATTCACTTTTTCCTAAACCTTCTTCCAAACATAAAAATATACAATACAAATTTTAGATATTTAAGTTTTAAAATGTAAATTTGCAACAAGGAACTATATGAAAATTATATATTAAAAACGATCCTTTCAGTCAAGTCTGTAAACATGTAAGGAATGTATATAAAACAGATTTTCTCTTGTATTAATGGACCTCAAATTTATAATATTCTCTGTAAAATCAATTTATTAAGTTTCATTATTGTATCGATTATTTAAACTTACAAACCAAATACACAGTACTTATCATTACACAAACACAGTAAAAAGACTTTTCCAACAAATATTTAACCACAACAGTTAAAAAAAAAAGATGTCTTCTACTGCTGAACAGAGGGCCACACACTGTTTCTAGGGTGAATATAATATATTTTTGGGTCCAATATCAATGCTGAGCTCCTACTAGAGGTCGCAGGATGTCATTTAAAAAAGTTAAAACTTTATGCAAAGTAATATTATATTCGATGTATTTCTCAATGTGAAAAACAGCTATTATCAGTCTAGATATTAGTAGTAGTAATTATTATATTTATAGGTATCAAACACGATAAGGGTTATTACTTAAATAAAATATTGCCAACTATTCCAATGACACCACTCGACTTCTTAAGGTGGGAGTGTAGGAGATTCGAGAGATATCAAGTGTTTTATAGTTTATATAGCGAAAATACCTCTTTTGCCCAAAATAAATACAATATGGCTCCAGTAGAAACATAATAGTTTAATTTTCTTCACATGGTGACCTCAACAGTTCTTGAATATCTGTCATGAGCATAGTGACATTAGATGAGACACTTTTTAAATGAAGAGAAACGTTATTGTCAACTTTCAAGATATCCTCGAAAGATATTCAAGAAATGTCGATATCACCATTTGATAAAAATTAAACTCTTTATGTTTCTAATGGAGCCATATTTGATTTAGTTTGACAAAAAAAAAAAAAACAAGTTTTGATATAAAAGATTTCTAAGAATAATGTAAAGGGATATGAATGATTTTCTTTTAGTATTGTTTGGAAACTAAAAAATACAATTTTATTTTGCCTATTGATATTAAAATTTTCTGCAACTGCTATATATTTTAAGATTCAATATAAATTCAGAGAGGTGGGAAAGTCCTTCTTGTACATAAGCCCACAAGTCTCGAATCGATGACATGAGTAACAAAAGATGTTTACAGTTCTAATAACATTACATTTATTATCAGGGAAGTAGATTTATTTAAATTATTATTTGAATAATTGAAATACTTACAATTAAAGGTACCAAAAGTAATATCAATTGAAACAACTTTTAAATAAATTTTGATTGATTTTTGGGAAAAACATAAACATTTACAGTTTAGCTATTTTTCCATGAATCCTACCTCACATTTATATTATCATTAATTTTTTTTGATAAAACATCCTGGAATGAATTTGCAAAAAAACAACTAAGAGGTGTGAATATCAAGCAAATATTTTAATAATCAAGATCCCTAGAACACAAAGCTCATGTTGATTACATTTAAAATTTGTCGGTAGTGATGTGAAACAGCAAATACTAATAATAGTTTTAATGGAAAGTAGCTAAATACTGCAGTTTTGTTTGAATAACATAACTTTAATTAACTGGGGTTTGAGAACATATAAATGAGGTATCAAAATTCATAATATTGATTATTGAAATTAATTCTAGACTTTTCTATACCAGTAAGAATCAAGGATATTGAAATATAAAGGAATCGAATTTTGACATCCTTAATTGTTGCATGTGACCCTCTGAGCCAAGCGTTGTAGACCCTTACAAGACACAACACAGAGGACGAGACAAGCTCTGAACATTTCAACCAGTTGAGATGTTCAGAGATTAGATGGTTAGTTACGATGGAGGAGGATGTAGCGGAACAGTTTACAACAATAACACTCATGATCGTTTCACATCAAATCACCTTATGAATGAGTAGATTAAAAAAAAGTGTGTTGAACGTTTTGAAATCCATCAGCTCTCCTAGTTAAAAAAAAACAACAAAATTTATCATCATTTTACACCAACCCATTTTTAAATCAATTCTCTACACCTATTTGCCCTCTTAGTAATTATAATCAGCCCACCATTATAGGAAGGATAAAAAAAAGGAACTTTTAGTGTTCTGATATGAACACACTTTTGCCCATTGCATCCTTTGGGCAAGAAACATAGTTTTATACTATAGAGTATCATGTAAATGTATTGATTTAAAAAATATGTAGGACGATATAAAATTTCTGAGAAACCCCTTATGTAATGAATATACATGTCATTATTCAGATTCAGTGCATGTAATGTATTACAAGCTTACTGGCTACTTCCAAAAAGGGGAAGATATAATTAGGTTAAACAGGTGTATAATGGCCTAAAGACACTAACTTAATCGAAGTCCTACTTAAGGAATCATAAATGTACATTTTAGTATTCCTTCAGATTTTCCTGGTGTGTGTCAACCTAACAAAAAGTTGTGTTATGTTGTAAACTGGTTTTCACATCCTTTCTCTGGTGTTAATGATGTTATGAAAATGGAAATCACAACCTTACATTAGGGATCCTCCAAGGGACTGAATCATTGTCCTTAATGATTCACAGATCATCATTAGGAAATGGTTCATGTCAACAAGTGCTCTCAAGATAAAACTGATGAATATAATGACAGTATAAGTTTACATCCAGTGCAAATAAGAGAAAGTCCATGTCAAACAAATTAACAGATTTATATGCATTACTGGGGTGAAATGACAAAGTACTGAGAGGCAATTTCTATATTTAAAATTTTCATCTGATCAAAATTTGTTTAAATTAGTGAAAGGCAATGGAAAATATAATAATTTTACTTTTGTCACTAAATAAATCCTTGGGAACAGAATTACTTGCAATCAAATTCTGAGATAATTTAAAAAAAAAGTGAATTCATGGTTATCGCCCCAATGCAACAATTGTAGTACTTAATATTTTAGAATTAATTTTGAGCTGAAAATAAAACACTTATGGAGTATTTTAGTTTCCCGTCCACCAACAAACCCAAATATTTTTTTGTGTGATAAAAGTTGTAACAAAAACTTTAATTTCTTAAGTTTATGGTAGCTTCTTGAATAATTTCCAAGCATAGCCCTTGGTTTATGGTGCTGCTGTAGGTATGCATTAAACATGTAAAATGTAGCTAAATTAGACTTGGTGGTTAAAATAAATGATTTTACTCCTATTTTAAAAGGGATTTGATTAGCACTCACCCCAAAAAAACAGATACGCCGCATATCATCATATCGCAAAGAAATTCACAAGCCAGTGTTAATTTATTGAATATGACACAATGTTTTTTTAATTCAGTACTGGATCGAACTATTGTAAAAACGCACACATATTTGTTTCCACAATCCAAAACTCAATTCAAGTTGAGGCTTCTACATTCATCTTAACAAATAAAGACACATAATAAACCCGACCTTAACAAGAGCTGTCACTTTCTTAAATTAAATTTACAGAGATAAAATTAAAACTTAAATCTAAACAAATAAATCTTGTGATCCTTCACCAAAATAAATGAATAATATCCTGATAATTTAAAACTTACTATTTTGATCAGGCACTTTTTAATTTAAATAATCATACAATGAGATTTTCTCTCTCTTTGATATGTTAATATTTTCAAGTTTCCACTAAATATTATATTTTCTCTTAGCAATGATTATTTAACAAAATAATAATAATAATAATAATAATGTATATGAAGGGAACATTTTAAACACATTTGTATGAAGTAAAATGTGAGAATGACAAAAATAAAGTCCACTTCAGACAATTTCAATAATCCCAATATTTCAGTGCCAATGCAATTTTCACTAAAACAAGGCTTCAAAATACCATAAAACCAGAAACATTTATTATCATTAATAATTCCAACTTTCTAATGAATGGCATTTAATTTCAATCATAACCAATAAATTCTTCTTAATTTACAACAGTTAATATTTTTCGGACAAGACAAACATTCTCTAAGGACACTTACTAATATTTACACACTAGAATGTAGTCAGCTCTTGGCATATGAATGAAAAGTGAAATGCTGGATGGACCCATTACAATAGGCTTATTTAAATGCCAATGTACATATCACATATATATTATTTCATTACTTCATTAACGGCAAGAATGCAATAGGTGTTAAATGGCAAGAAAATACTTACTGGTGTTCAAAATGTTGATTAAGAAACAAATGAAAAACTGTCAACTTTTCCTATTTAGAAATAATCTTAGGTGTTTAGACAATATGTATATGTGTTAGTATTCAGCAAATAAAATACAAGGATCAAAAAAGACTATAGGTACCTAGTGATGAATTTTAAACCATAAATGTTCTGTCTTATAATAAAAAATTTTGCCTTAAAAATTTAACAATAACAAATATAGATAACCAAAACCAGCCATAGAACTCTCAAGGGAAGAATATTTTTCTTTATTGGCTAAACAAACAACTTAAAAGAGACAATTTACCAACATTAAAAATATTTCAAATAAAAATTTAATGATTTTGAAATGAAAAGTCACACATGTCAAACTATATCTATAAATACAACCATAATTTTAATTCTCAAAAACATTAGATTAAGTAAAAACTTGATATATTAAGTTTTGAGGTATTTCAATTGTTTAAGGACTTTTAACTTTCAAAGCATAACATTTTACAATACAGCTAAAATTGAAGACTAGCCTCAAGTTTTGAATTAAACAACAACTACAAAAACAACCCAACCAATTAACATACAGGAATGGATACAAACAATTCTTATTTTCTTTCCTAGAAAGAAAAAATATTTTTTTAGTCACACTAAAGGAGAGGGAGTATGTACTTTTCTAGGTACCTGATATTCTATAAGTTTTTTCATTCTAAAAATTTTGCTATATTTTCATAACTCGTAAATTTAATTTATTAATTTATTAAAAAAAAGTCTTCAACATCCAAACAGAGGCACCAAATACTATAGGCTTTACCACAAATAGTTTTTTTTCCAACAGGTTATAATATTTTAATGCCAATGTTAAAATATAAAAAGTTCACATAAAATGAGTGTTTATTGCTTAGTAACACAAACAATTTAAATACTATAAGAGGTAACGATAAACTCACATTTATATGGCGAGTAAGTGAAGACCAGTTACTTAAGTACTGTGCGTATGTTATTTATAACCTAATCAGTTCTAATACTGTTTAAATATTAGTTACTACACCATGGGTTCAAAATACCTTCAAAGTCTTAGCACATACCGTTTGAACGTTATTAGCCGTGTAGAACCAGTTGTCAGATCTTCACACTTAGCTTAGAACACAATTTTTCAACTAACAGCCTAGGACATTTTAAATTGCATTTCCTTCTGCAACTTGATTTATATAAAGCTAATTATGACAAACATACAACACAAACATTTACCATCACTTACAGAGAAAGTCGAACAGTCTTAAGGTGCTACCAAAGGGAGCGAAAGTATTTTTACAGATTTTATAGAATTGAAATTTTTTGGAGAAAAATAATATCAAATATTTCTCCAGTAGTAACATAGATTTTATTTAGTTTTCTACACATGCCAATATCAACAGATCTTGAATATCCAAGGTTCTCGCCCTTAAGATACAAAAATATAAGACATATTTGAAAAATGTATAAGACACTTTCAACAAGCCCTCCCCTCGACACCTTGAGCAGTGATGAAGCTTACTAGAGCCGCTGACTGGAGCTTTTAAGAAAAAACAGCTGATTTTTGGTATTCTACAAAGCACAAACTAGAATAGGTTAATGTTTAAACGCGTGCAATTTAAATTAAAAAGAGAAAAACAAAAGAAAAAATTGTAGGTGCATCCAATGATAGTTTTAAGGATGTTACTGGCTGTTTTGACACACTGTTTTATGAAATTAAAGAAGCCGATGTAAAGTTTTTTCATTATTTCCATGTGTCATCTTTTGATGAGCTGTATATTATTTGTAATTGTTGGCTTCAGAAAAAAACACTAATAACATTTTAAGCCAGCCTAAATTTTTTTCAGCTGATTATCATAGTCATTGCAGCTGATGTCTACAATGTTAACACGAGGTGTAACTTTAAACACAGCTTTTCCGTAGTGAGCTTTAGCTCACATGTGTGCGTGTGAAAGGCTACATAAGGCTCAATACTCTGCTAGTGGTAGGGAGAAGTGGCAGCTGTTTTGAGAGATCCATCCAGCAACTGGCTCACTAGAGCCAACAACTCGCTTATGCTCATGTAGATGTCTACATTAGATACAATGCCCTACTGATATCTTAAGCTCTCATGAACCAGCTCACGCAAGATTGTCTGATAGGGGCCTTACAATACACTACAATGTATGGAAAATTACCAAATTAAAGTATACAAGTAAAACACTCCCACCATAGCAGGTGTGTCTGAACTCTTTCCTTCTACTTTATAAGTTATAAGAGAAAATAATTGAGAATGCAGTGAACTGAAGTGTACTGAGAAACAAAAAGGTATAGCAACAGAGGAATACTGGGGTAAATTATTTATGAAAATCAGTAGATATTGTAATATTTAATAAGTCAGTCCAACATATCCACGACAGCTATGCCCAAACCTTCATGTTTTAATTGTTTTAGTCAATCTCGATGGGCTTGGGGTAGAGTGCTCGCCCCAGGAGCCAATGTTTGTGGGTTCAAACACTGCTGGGGTTGGTAAATTTCTTTTGGCGGATAAAAATCTGTAGCACAACTTCCTTCAGAGGGGGAGTAAAGCAGTAGGTCCCATGTCAATTGTGGGGTGTAAAAGAACCCTGGAAGGTATGTACCGTCAAATTTGGTAGGCCCTTTTGCTCTCTCTCATAGAAATTTTTGTGTGCTGATATAATCAGTAGGTTCATAAAATGCATGTTAAACACCTCAAATAAAAAAATACTTGTTTTACATTTTTTTGTCCAACCCACTCCAAAATATTTTCTATATTAAATAAGCAACAATTCAAAAGAATATAAGAAACCCAAATGAGCTTAGAATCATAAAAATGGGGTTGTTCACAAAAGATGTTAGTGTATGTATGTATAATAACAAAAAAATATATTTAAAAAAGAGCAATGGAAATAAATATTTAGCTAAAATATTATAGGTACAGGACACATGGTGAAAATATAAGAAATATAGGACAAGTGGGAACCCTGAATATATGTTGATATTAGCATGTGCAGAAAACTAAACTATGCTGCTACTGGAGAATATTTGATTTATTTTGGCCAAAAGAATTTAATGCTATAAAAACTGTAAAATTACTCACGCTCTCTTCTATCGCACCTTAACTACATTCATAAAAACTTTTTTTTAAATGTAGCTTTCTTCCTATTTTAAACTTGCACAATTTTTGACCAAAAGTATAATGCAGGCCACCACAATTGTTTTCCCATATAAGTTGTATTTGTTTGTCAAAATGAAGTATATGAAAACGCTAATAAATCTTCAACTTTGGACACACAAATAGACAACAACTATGTTGGTTTATTGGTATAAGTTAAAAATGTTCAACAAATAGCCTTCAATGGATGTAAATACAAAATTTGCTTTAACCGCCAATATGAACTATATTAGAATGGAATTTAAGCATTATGGTGGAAAAAACAAGCATAAGTCCAGTCATTTATCTCTTAGACACTTTGTTGATGAGTCTGCGGAATGACGAAGTCCACTTGGAGCGTTGCAGCCCAGCATGGGACCTCTCATCTTCCCCATCCAAGGGTGTCTTGGCACCGCCACGAGACTTGCGCCCACTCTCATAAAGTTCCGACGAGAATCCAGAGTCGGAAGAAAAAGCCCGTGAGGAAGAAGCCACAGGGGCTGAAGATGAAGATGTAAGTGACGTGTCTGTTGGGACAGATGGAGCCCCATAGGGACAGTGACAAGGAGGACCATCCAGATCCTCACCATGGCCAGAGTCGGAGCTCGACTCTGAGCTGGTGCTCTCGTCGTCGATATAGGATATAAAGGGGATAGGAATAAGTGAGTTCAAGGGGAATGAGGGTGATGGAGATGGAGAACTAGTGGAGGTTTGGGTGTCAGAGGAATAATTGTGACGGAATGAATATTCGGAGCGGGTGGAAGGGAAAGGGGAGCTATGGGCAAGATAGACAGAGCAGCCAGATGCAGAGGACAGTCGCTCCCCTCCCTCTTCATTGTCTGGACAGCTAGTAGAATACTTGTCAGAGGAGTTCGGCATTGGTCGTATCCATTTGCGGAGGTCTTGCAAGGGGGCTTGAAAACAAGACAACAGCTTCTTACTGCAACAAAAATAAAAAAATAAAATGAAATAATTGAAAATATAAAGAAGGCACAAATCTTATTTTACAATTCATCATACTAAGGTTAAAAATAAATTAAAATATTTAAAGTACAATTATTTCAAACAATAAACCTGCTATTGAAGAAAATAAATAATTTGATGAACTCTTTTTTTACTATCGATTGGCATTAATTTACCATAACTGGTCAGGTAAGAGAGAAGTAGACCTTTATTTTAATATATACATTGTGAAATGATTGACGACACTCACTCATTCCTGTACTCCCCAAAGGTGTCCTTTGTGTAAGTGCACACTGAGCACTTCTTCCTGCGACAAGTAGCAAGGTGCTTCATGCCCTTCTTGAACTGATTATTGAGACTTGTACTCTGACAGTTTATGTACTTAAGTTCAGTCACCTGAAAACAAAGTAAATGCTTTTGTATAAATTATGGATATAAGAGTTATAGTTAATAGTACATATTAGGAGTGTGCAAAGATTCAAAATGTCATAAACGAAGGTCAAAACTCCTTTGCTTTGATTTAAAAACCCTAAAAGCCTTTGTATCTTCGAAACATAATGAAGGGAGGAAAAACTTTTTACCACTGGTTATTAAATTACATATATAACATTAGAATATATAGATTCAGATGTCAGCATAAAATAATATAGCGTGCCTCCCCCCCCTCCCCCCTGTAAAACTCACTTTTTACTCAAATGTACTTAGAAAATAATTTAATAAAAGATGAAAGGAAGTTTTATGTGACAACAACAAAAACTTTTTCTTCGAATGTGGAAGTTTCAAAATTTGCTTTACATTAAAAAAAAGTTATCGATATCCTAACTGTAGTTGCAATTGTTAATAATATGAATACTCTGTAGTAAAAGATGACTAAAAATATAACACGCAAATTACTTAGTGTGGGGATGTAGAAGATGCAAGAGAAGGTCAGTGTTTTTAAAGTTTTGGGTCAAAATAAATCAAATATGGCGTCGGTACAAACATAGTATAATTTTCTTCACAAGGTGAAATCAACAAGTTCTTTAAAATGCATCAAGATGTCCTGGAATTTAATGACAACATTTTATCTCCATTTAAAAAGTTTATTATCTAATAGTGCTATGCTCATGATATATATTCAAGGGCTGTTGATATCGCCATGCAAAGAAAAATAAATTCTATTTTTGTACTGAGGTAATATTTTATTTATTTTAGTCAAAAAAAAAAAAAGGTTTATTATAAAAATTCCAAAAACACTGGCGTTTTCTCACATACTCTACAATCCCACCTTGAAGTGAGCTTTCAAGATGAACCCCTTCAAAGGTACCAGCTGGCATCCTGTAAAATAGCCTAAATAAAACATTACTGTCCATTGAACATTACTATTAAATTATAATCCTAGCATTGCTCTTTGAAAGTGCCCAAACTTATGGCCACATATTATTACTAGACTAAGTTTTATGTTTTCTTCTTTATAATATTCAGATTGTTTGATTAGTTTCCAAATCAAGAGTAAATAATGACGGTGTCAAGGCAATAGCGCTCACCTCCTTCTCAAGACCAACCATATTTTGGCTGATTCTCTTCTTCTGTTTGGTGAGGTCCACCAAATAGTGGCCCACCCCCCTCCTCTCTTCTGAGAGTGTTTCTTTCAGGTGCTCATTCTAGAAGTGACAACACACATGAATAACGCTCAATATTCCAAATAAATACATACAGTGAGGCTCAAAAGTTAAAAATGAACAAAAACATTTCAAACCATCGAAAACTAGAGTTACACAGAATAGTTGGAAAAAATGAAAATACTTACATGTTTTTAAGCACAAAAAAGTTCTTAGAAGATATAGTAAACCCTCGCTACTCCAGTTACATCCAAATTGAAAAATTAAAAATTCTAGTTCATAGTTGAGCAATTTTAAAAGACACAGGATTTAGGAAGGCAGAGAAGTGGCAGAAGTATATTCAGACAAAACTTGAGGGTTTCTTTAAGCCTGCATTATTATGTTCAAAATATGTACAGCCTCTTGAATCTTCTATGAATAGTGTTTATATAAGAACTTTAGTGATATTTTTCTATTCTTAGGGCAATCTTTTGCTTAACTAATTTGGTTGACCTCCCCTTCTCAAATTAATTTGGATGAGAGTTTAATGTATTTTTAAATTACACAATGTGAAGATAATTTCATAAATATAGACATATGTAAGTATTAATAGAGTTGGAAATAAACTATTAAGGGTTTTCTGCGTTAAGATTTTTTAAAACTTGTGATCATTGATTTGCCGCATAGCCACAAACCGTTCATTCTATCTAAAAAGCCGTTCATTGTGTGTACCTCTAAGATTAATGACTCAACTGTATATTATACTATGTCAAGGCATTTATACATAGAATTAAAAATAATCTTTAAACTCATGTCTAACACAAAACATATGACAAATGTTGGAAAACTACATACAAACATGCTAGAGAGGCTATATTATTCCTCCACACAATAGAAAGAATCAAGAAATAAACCAATCTTTCCATCAGACTTTAAACCTTTTAGTGCCACAAGCTGATCTGATCGGCTCCGCCTACTATCGCTAAAAGTGCCACAAACTGATCTGATTGGTTCCGCTTACTACTGTTAAAAGTGCCAGAGCCGACTTTATAAATATATGGGCATATAATATTTTTTTTTAATTTGAAATTATTATTATTATAAAAGGTTTTTTGAAAAACGCATTCATTATGTGTAGGCCTAAATATTTATTCATGAGGTAAGCAAAATCGGCCCAAAAATATCTGATGTAGGATATCAGATAACATTTTTTGTAATTAATATTTATAATCATATGTATTTAAGACTTTATTTTCTTGTATAAAGCTAAATGCAAGTCAACCAAATAATATTGAAATGTATATATAATATTTTTTTAAATATGTAGATTAACATTAGTTTTGAAATAAATAAATAAAGAATTAGAAATTAAATAACTTTAATTACATTGTATTAATTTATTATTATTGAAGAACAATACACACAAATTAAAATGATAGAAACATCAAAAAAATCACTTCATAAATAAAGGTTTGGCATATTTTCTTGCAAACCCTTACAAAAATGAGGAAATAGCCGTGGCATTCTTCGCACACAAAACCAAACAGACCTCTTTCACTCTTTGCACATGAATTCTGAAATAGGCGTGGCACTAAAAGGGTTAATAATGTACACAACAACCTTGATAATTCAAATTAATTTAAGCTAGGCTTGGATTAATAAATGGTCAATATTAATAAAATGAAGAGTTTGTGTATCTGTCCTTCACGAGAGTTGCATGATATCTACCACACATCTGGGGTTTAAGAATTGGTAGCCCCCGTGCATGAACATGTGCACCTCAAAAGAGAAATTTAAAATTTTGGATTTGATTAATGGATTAAAAATTGGGCCAGAAGAAATGAAATGAAGTTTTTTTTCTGTCTGTTTAAAGCAAAGAAAAATGTTGCTTGGGTACTTTTGCTTTATTTCATTATTTAATTGTAGAAAATATATATATATCAATTAAGTACAGTATTAACATTTATATAAAGCATAAGAATAAATCACTGATTTGACTTGTTTGGACCTCAAAAGTTAAAATTGAAGTATTTGTCAAGGAAGATGTTGGTTAATGAAATGGAAAGGGGGTGCTTATATTACTAAGGGATGAAGGGTTGAGGGAAGGATTATTGTGGTTAAACAGGAACTATAAAAGTGAAGCAATTTAAAATTATTTATTTAACTAAACAACGAGAATAAAATATATTTAACTTTATAAACGATTCAATATATCAGTATGACATGTTACATGTATACTTTAATATCCAACATCTATTTATTTTCATGCACTTATCTAAAGAAACTATCAAATAACTAAAACGAAATTTACATAGATGTTAGCATGTGGGGAAAATACATATGTGCCCCCACCTGAAATCGAACCCGAGACCTTTCACACCGAAGGCGAGAGTGGTCCAACTACACCGAAAGACATAAATTACAAGCAGAGCATTAACACCACACACATTTTGACTGAAGTCCACCTATTTTTAACACTCATAAACACTTAATAGCACATAGGTTACTCATTAGGTCTTTGTGAGAATAAAATTAAAGAGCATTTTATATAATATAATTTCTAATAAAGTATTAAAAAAAAAAAAAGCTGTGCATGCTAAAATTATCATTTTTGTCAATTTAAATATTTCTTCCATAGCTTATTTAGAAGGCATGTATTAAATTTAGTATTTTTGATAATCACGTTTTTAAAGGTCAATATTTTAATGAATCTACTAAAATGATAAAATTTATTTTGAGAATTTAAGTTTCACTAACCTGCAGACCTGTTTAGGAAAGATAAGAAATCTTCTCCAGATCACAGGCCTGAAGATTTATAGTGCATACAGAAATGTGGATACAGTCTGCGAATAAAACTAAATCTGCGCTACAACATATTAAGTTTTTATTTTTTAAAAGTGCTATGAATTGTAAGCCTATATAAAGCTATTGCCTGGTATGGATTGTGTTAGTACAAATAAGGTGTTAGTGAAACTAGTGCTGCAGATACAGGCCATGTGAATAAAGCTGTCCGCCATCCATAGTCAGTATATAAAACATGTACCTGCAGGTACAGGATGTGTGGATAAAGCTAGTTAACTTGCCATCCACAGTTTGGATATAAAACATGTTCCTGCATGTACAGACTGCAGGGCCGGTCTAAGGCAAAAGTTTTGTGTGTAAAAAACTCAACATTTTAAATTTAGAGCCTATGCATATAAATATTTTTAGTGGCGATTTTTTTAATAACTAAAAGAACTACTGTATTTTATAAGAGACAGACGATGACATCATTGTGTTTTTGTCCTTAGCATCTTTTAGTTATTCCTTATTTTTAACATGAAAAAAATTGTTGACTCTTTTTGCCGTCTACTTTATAGTGAGGTATACAGTATACAAATATACAGTGAGGGATAAAGTATACTACACTTCCAAGAACTATAAAAACCTGGATTTTCATAAATATTCTAAATCTTTAAAAATTATATTTATATTTTCCCTGATAAAATAAATAAATTTTTGGGCCATTTTGGCGCCCCCTGAATTTTTTGTGTCTGCGGTTGCACACGCCTTAGACTGGCCCCGACAGGCTGAGTGGATGAAGCTAGTTAGTTAACTTGCCATCCATAATCTGGATACAAAACATGTTCCTACAGGTACAGGCCGTGTGAATAAGACTGGTTAACTTTCCATTATTAGTCTGTTTATAAAACACTTGTTCCTGCAGGTACAAAAGGTGAATAAGGCTATTTGTAATCTGGAAATTAAGCCTAATCCTGCAGGTTCCCAAAGGTAGTCGGTATGTAAAGCCAGATTGTTAAGTAAATATGTATACAGAAAGCCAAATGCCGCAGGTATACTTTGCGTGAGCTTATAGTTGCAAGAAGTTGTGTTATGAGTGCATATATAAAGCTTGCTTCTAGATGGTATAGTCTGTACACTACTGTAACTGACCTCCTTCTCAAGACTGTCCCTCTCAGCAGCGATGACAGTCACTTGTCGGACCACTTCCTGCCTGGCCCTCTCTAGACCTCTCCGGGTCGCCTCAGATTCTGAAGATTGTCTTTTGAGCTAGCACAAGCAACACAATACATCACGCACTAGCCCAACCAAACACTAGCATGGAACAGCTCCATTTAGGAACTAATATAGCTTAATTTAAAGGCGATGATGGGGAGAGAAGGGGAGTAGACTTGAGACTGTGTAATCTGCTTCAGTGGTTGTATGATCTTAATGAGCCACTCTTGAAATAGACTGGACCATTGCTGACCAGGAGATCGAGATTTCAATCACAGTCAGGTGGGTTTTTTCCCAAATAGTTTTTCACTCTCCTGCCATGCAAATTTAGGTACACTTTATCTAAATTTGATCTTGCTCAAATCATGACGCTTTAGTGTAATTAGAACATACGTGTACAACCCAAAAGGGTAGTAAGACACGGTATGGAAAAAAGGAAAAACCTCATCTCTACCAGTTGGGATCGAGTCTTGGACCCCCATGTAAGAGTCAAACACACACATTTATTTGTGAACGTGTACACATATATATCTCACCACGCCGAGAAATTGAAATTGATTGAATAGCTAGAAGCAACACACACATACATGGGGACAAAAACAAACATTAACATAATACATGCCAATACTTATCAAGTTTTACATACTAGCATCAGGTTGCTGAAAATGATCTTTCTAACTTTAGGGAATAAGAGGAGCAGGGAAATGTACTGGCATTGCCCAAAACAAATAATTGGACATTTGGATGTGGATTATCTCACTTCAAAGAAATTGCTATTGAATTCCCAGAAACCCTGTTGGCATTTATCTTATCTGAAAATAGAGTTAGTTCCATTTGTTTCAAACTTCAAATCATAATTTTTGAACCTTCAGGTAGAATAATTATTGTGATGCTAAAATCTGGATGTCTAGGAACATTATATTTATCCCTTAGAGTAGATATGTTATATTTATCCATATAATATTAATAGGATCCACCCACAAAGTTGGGCACACTGAATAAGGAATTAAGTCTTATATTGGTTTGAATTGCTGCTGACAATGAGGTTGGGGTTCAAATCCCAGCCAGGTGTACTGAGACCCCCTTGCCTCCCTCGATTGGTTTAGTAACTTCTCACATGAACACATTTCCTCTAAATTCTACCTTTCTGATCCCAACCCTATTTAAGTAAGTATGTGGCGAGTCTGGAAGGATGGTAGGACATGGGGGAGTCCCAAGTATAGTTTTTAATTATATCCTTTACAAATTGGCATTTGTCTTACTTATATTTGTTCTTTAGGATACAATCACTAAATTACATTTACTAAAATAGTTCAAAAGAGACTTTTAAATTCCAGTTCAAAAACTAAACCGCCAATATTTCCCACACTATATCAAGCGCAGTTAAGTGGATGTGCTTGGCCCCTGTTCAAACATACACCGATATTTTCCCACACAAATCACCAAGTTGGAACAATTTCAAATGGCAGAGGCAGGCACACGAGACCACCAAGCAACAAATCATTGACACTACCAAAAACATCAACTCAACAGTATGAGTTCAATGCCCAATAAATTATCTTTAGATAAACTATATCAAAACATAGTTTATAAATAAATCTTTTAGGCTCTTATGCAATCCCCTAGTGGTGGCATGCCAACATCTTTTTATAAAAAGGGTATTGACAATTTAAAGTATTATTGAGGGCTGCATTAAAAAAATGCAATATTTTAACTATTCAAAAACAAATGCCAGAGGAAGGAGAAGGCGATATTAAACAAAAAAATCACAAACACCCGTAAAAAAATTGTATGTAAAAACCGCAATGTCTTAAAATAATAATAAATTTAAAAAAAAATCACCCATTAGGGGATAGAGATAGAGCCTGAATGCTATAAGTATACAATTTTGTAAGCTGTATACATAAAAATATTGACAAGGGTGTCAAGCTCGTACCAAAGTTTTGACATCTTGGTAAATATTTGTATATTTGTATACAGCAGTATATGATAGTTGGTTTTTGAAACTCACTTGTCTGTAGGCCTCATTTTTCTCTCTCTCCAGTTTGTCCTTCCACTGACCAAACTTTTCTTTCTCTGCGCGAAGCTGCAAACAAATAATAAGGACTATTAATATATTTTTAAAATATGATCTAATTGTCTAAGATTAAATTTGAGAATCAAGTTATCTTAACATACTGAGAGAAAGTGATTCTCTCGTTTAACAAGGTTCCATATTCACATCTTAGGAGATTGGGTCCAAATGAAAGGAGTTCATAGATTGAGATAAACCCAGTTTGAAGTTTTCTCAACTCTTTGAGATTATCTATTTATAACAAAACGTTTGGTTGAAAATTATCCAATAAATAAAAACATTACTCCCTACAAATAGAGAAAATGGAAGAAGATTTGAAAAAAGGCTTTAAAATAAATTCTCCTACTCAGTATATTCTTATCTTCTTCATAAGTCCTCAGATAAACCATTCTAAAGATAAATCTCTATAATTTGAGCACTGTTCCCGAGTGATTTAACGTGTCTTAATAGTGGCGTGATCATCCAAACAATGACCTTGTTAAGTCATTCATGCAGGTATGGGTGGTTGGCAAAAGCAGATGGTCAGCAGTGACATGGTGGACACTCAAGGACCAATCATGAGGGTTCTCTTTTCCACAGCTGTTCTGCCCATAGAGCAGTGGAAATAGGATTGTTTTTATAATAACAAACTATTATAAATATATATAAATTATCATTATTTTATCACCTAGAAGCTTTTTTTTATTGGTATATGTTAACTTAATCATTTACATTTTTATTTATTTTTATAAACGTGATAATATAACAAAAAAAAAGGTCCAAATTAAAGTTGGATTAACTGTCACATCGGCCAACTGTCATAAAAATCGCCGATTATTTATAATAGGTAAATGTTTAGCCACTGTGAAACTCCTCGATGGAACCATGTGTGAAACAATATTTAGGACTTAGTCCACTTCCTAGACTGCAAGAACATCAATAGGACTACTAGGGAGGATCAACACAGGAATTAGTGGCACTTGATATTTTCTTTGTTCACAATATTTAACTGGTCACCCCATATCCCCTCACCCCATTCTATTTTCTCTTCGGATCATCGTATGAGGGGAAGGGGTGTGTGTGTTATTTTTCTAACAGTCACAACCTCTTATTAATAACTGGTGTCTAGAATTTGCTGCTCGGAATAAGTATTTGAGTGAAGAAATCTTTGCTTATATTAAAAATTTAGGCTTATTTACAATAATGAAATATAAATGATTATTTTTGAAAAAATTAAGCTTGGTAATGGTCTGTTCCAGTTTTTTGTTGAGACATAATATAATTTTGATATGGATTTTTTTTTATCATAACACAAATATTGTACTTTACAGTGTCTCAATTTATTTTTGTTAAGAGCATAAAATGGATATTATAGGATTTTTAACAATTACTCTCCAATCTAAATCAGTCTGAAATAAGTTGTAATTGTAGTAGACAATACAGAATGAGACGATGTATCATGACTTCATGATATAAGATGCAACGTCCACCAGGCAGTGCATCGTCTTTCGAGATATAACGTGATAGACAATATACTATGCTAGACGATATATCGCAACATCTAAGATAGGTGTAAATATTAAATGGTCCGGGCGGTAGCGAGCTGGACCCGCGCTCCGAAGG
>CABFOW010002316.1:40604-62327 GCA_902141385.1 Timema californicum | reverse complement strand
AATTCAAGATAATTAAACCAATAACCTAAATTCTGAACCAAAGAGTCCTAAACTAAAATTTGGTCGGGTTCATTTGAGCTGCCTAGGAAGGTTAAGTAATTAAAAAAAAGTTTAAAGCAATGGTTACTAAAAACGTCATTCAAGAAGATAAGGAAGAAGGGTGGTTGAGAATAAATGCACTCCAAATTACGGGAAGCGGGGATGGAGAAATATTACATGTGGAAAAAGACCCCAGATTGTAACCAGCTGACATTTGAACCTTGATCTTGCCATCACCGATAACACCCTCTAGGCTTGAAGTCTTAGACAACTCGATCACATGTATGGCTAATACGTCATACACAAGGTTGCATGTTAAAATTCTGGCTCTGAGTACTTAATATATTGAGAAAATATGGGTGGTTCGGAGTTCACTATAAGTAAGACTCGTGTGCTGCCGAGTCTGTTAACATAAGTCCAACAAGAAAACTAGCAGCGACCTCAAGATGTGTTACATACACCCAATTTACAATTCAATTTTCTTAAATATTTTTTACCGACAGTAGGTAAAAAAGGAAACAGCTGACTCACCTTTTGAGCAAGATGGCCACTTTCAACAAGTCTCGACAAGATTGAGTAATTGATTTGTTGACATGTATGAACACATTGAAAAGTAGATGGCCTCCCCTATACCTTACAGTACGATGTGGAAATTCAAGATGGCTGCCAAAATACCTTACAGTGTAATGTTGAAATCCGAGATAGCAGCCAAAATTCAATATGGTAGCCCAACATCCAGACCCCATAGCAGTAATTCCCCCGCATTTCAATGTGAGGTTATGCAATTTATTACCTTTTCTTTCATTTGTCTCTTGCCACACCGGTATTTTGCAGTGGTATAACCTATTTGATATTACTAACTTGATTCTGACGTAAATGTACCCGCATTTGAACATGTTTTAACTGGTTTGATGACTGCATTTCCTTGTAAAGTTATGCTATTTATTCCCATTCTCTTCGCTTTCTCTCCCTGCCACATCAGCATTTTGCGGTGGTATATTATTATTATTATTATTATTATTATTAGCACCGCGTCTTACTACCCGTTCGGGTAATACGCACTTACGCTAATGTGTAATGGTAGGGTGATTGTGAGATGAAATGGAGGACCTACAGTTTAACGTGGAATCCGAACCACGGTGGAGGCCTGGCATTCCTCACATTCACAAGATGTCTTGTCAGAGGTGAAGGAAGGGTTTGGTAATCAGATAAATCTTTGCCGGGACCGAGGATTGAACCCCGGCCGCCAGCACAGAAGTCTGACACCTTACCCCTAGACCGCCAGGTCTCCCTCATATTATAATAAATTCAGGACTAAGGTCGAGTACGAGCCAAGAGAACGCATATAATATGTATGCAACCCGCATCGGTAGTCACATGGTCTTAAAGCGTCACTCTCTCTCGTGCTAGACCGGACTGTTGCATGACGGGGAGATAACGATTCGAATCCCGGCCCGGTGTATTGAAGATGGTATTTCCCACCCTTTCGTCACCCAAAGGTACATTTCCTATCTAAGTCAATCTTTCTCATCCCTATTGTACTAACGTGATTAATTCATGAGTATAGCCCAAAAAGGTACTAAGACCATGTGGGGAAAAATTAAATTTATTTATATTTGTATGCAAGTCATCAAGAAATTTACTAACAATAATGTTATTAGCCTAGTATGTTATGTATGTATGTATGTATGTATGTATGTATGTATGTATGTATGTATGTATGTATGTATGTATGTATGTATGTATATATTTGAAAATACCTCAAAAACAACTTGTCTCTGCATATGCATAGTCACGAAAGTTTTTGTTCGTCAAATGGGACAGCAGCGTCAATCTGTGTTACTAGTGTACTATCGTGAAGAAAAGGGTGAGAACATGATAGTTAAGAAAGATCTAAGTCGTATGAAAACCAGATTTGTTTTGTGCTACAGTCTACAAGTTTAATCTACCTGCAACGCAAATAGTCTAGGAACATCAGACGAGAACAGATAACCAAGCAGTTAGTACGAATCATTTTAAGTAACAGTATTCATTTTAATTGGTAATTCGGGAGTGAAGTTTAAAATATATATATATATATTTCTTTAAACCTTGTGTCACCATATATAGAATATAATTAATTATATAATAAAATGAGAAGGCTCTATTAGCTTATTGAAATTGTAAATAGATATAACATCAAAGTAATAAAATTAATTTAAAAGTATAGTATCATAATTAAAAGGCTATGATCTGATAAACCAAATTTAAGTGAAAAAGTCTGCAAAACAAATATGTGATTAAAACACATATTCTAAGTTAATATTTACTTTTTTTTATATAGCACCGTTCGGGTTATACGCTCATGTATTAACTACGATAATGGGATTAGAGAGGTTATATTGTTAGGAAGTGTAGCCGCATTTGCGCGAAAGAGTGAAAAACAATTTTGTAAAAAAAAACTCAGTACACCAGACCAAGATATGAACCTCGATCTCCCCGTCATCAGCAGTCTGGTCTGACTGAGGAAAAAAGCGCGTTATACCATGCGGCCAGCGAAGCGAGTTTAACATTTACTAAAAATATTATTCATTATATGGCTGTCATTCAATCAATGCTTTGTATTGTTTACCTTGCTTGCTGTTTTGCAAAGAGTTAAATTCATGAACAAAGCATGGCTAATCAGATTGTTTCATACAAGCGATACAAATTATAAGCATGAAAACTCACATTTTCACAAGAATGTCATTATAGTCAATGTTATAGGTCAGATATGTACTCTTCGTTTACCGAGTTTACCTTGCATGGTTCACTATGGTATCGCTTTGTGGTTGTAAGTAGACCTACGTAAATGTGTATGTATATAATTTATATATATAATTAAATATTTATATACTATTTTTCATTACAATTTTAATTTTGTGAACACCGTAGTTTTTATATCACCAGCAGCCACTGTGTAAAAAAAACAACCACTCAAACTTTTATCATTCCTTTCAATTCATACCGCCTTGAATCAAAAAGGGCAGCTCTTGACTGTAAAAAAATCGAATCATGAAGAAAAATACACCCACCATTCCCCGACTCGTGCTTCCTCAAGGCTGCCACTATTTTCTTGCTACCAAATTCCCCGGCTTTTCCAGGTTTTTCAGGAGGAGTTTCCATTTTTTCAGGCAGCTTAGATTGAAGAAAAGTGTGATAAAATTTAATTTTCCATCAAATTGAATTACAGGATGATTAATTAATGTCAATGGAGGAATACATCTTCCGTCCCTTCAGAACCCCTTGTTTAAGGGTTAATAAATAAAACATGTTTGAATCAAAATGCTTAATTCTTCATTTCAAAATCTCGTCCGTAAAAAGACCTAGGAAGCTTTCAGTTAAATATCACAAAATTAAGATATTCCAGTATTTTTCCTAGATTTAGCAAAATTTCTTGTGTTTTCCCCGTACGTGGTAACCCTGTTCCCTGACCACCTTTATTACCAACAAAATACTTGTCACGAGCTGATTGAAAGTCATGGG
This sequence comes from Timema californicum, assembly GCA_902141385.1. Lineage (NCBI taxonomy): Eukaryota > Metazoa > Arthropoda > Insecta > Phasmatodea > Timematidae > Timema > Timema californicum. The sequence goes on along the minus strand of CABFOW010002316.1, from coordinate 58,784 downwards.
TTCAAGTACCGGTGAAAGCCATACTTTTGTGTGTACACGCAGCAGAAACGTGAGCCACCGAGGTCAGGAAAGTCAAAAGGTCATCATCACCAGACTTCCTTTAAGGAACAATACCTGGGATACACACGATGCTTTACCCAAGTAAGGGGACTTCAGCCCACAAATAACACCTAGAGAGCGAGCGAGTGAGCACGAGATAATGTAAGAAAGGATGGAGTAGTGTCAGGTATACATGGCGCCAACCCACAATAAAGCCAGACCGACCGAGTGACCATTTTATGTTGGGGAAGATAGTGCCAACATTTGCGGATATAGTAGGGGTCAGCGAAACAGGGTAAATTACCCCAAATGGATTAAAAATGAAATCCTTGGGAGTAATGAGAACTCTATAGACATAAATAAAATTATATAAAAAGCGCGTTCCTTGTTAGGAGATACATTTTTCTTCTGGCAACACTGCATCTTGCCAATGTAGTAGACCTGTTGAGGGGACGTCACGCCATGTTGAACTACAATATTTAGCTGATATTTTTGAGTATGTGAATGCAATGAACAAAGAATTGCAAGGAAAAAACATCAATATAATTTCAGCCAGAGAAAAGATTTCAGCGTTTGGATCCATGACCTGACGTATGAGTACGTGAAAGCTTTAATAATTTTTCTAGCTCTTAGATATGGTTTTTACTATGAAAATTGGACTCTATATTCATTCATTACGTGGTATACATAATAAAATACTATATATAACTTACACTTTATAACCTGCCGATAAACTTGAAAACATGACGAATATACAGTCCAAACTTTTATATTACTTTATCACACGACAAGCAACTTATCATCAAAATACTCACAAGGAGAAAGAAAACAATCGGTGCAAATGAAACAAAATCTATAGGAGGGCAAAAGGTCAGTTCTTAGTTAGATAGCGTGCAAGAAGCCACAGTCCACAGAAAAAAACAAAACTTTCTTTGGTAAACTAACACGAAACGAATTACAACTTTGAAAGGGGTGATCATGTTCAGTGAAGGTTATTTCGGTTTCGTGCCTTAAAGTCCCGCACTCACACGAATATTTTTAAAGCGGGCCTTCCAGTGGTCTACGACTTAACCAGCATACTTACCTGTCTAGCCTATCTGGAGCTGGGGTAGAAAATTAGAAACTAGCTAAGACCGCATGTATTTTGATATTGCTTTTGTTTCAGGGACATAATATGGCGAGACTAGTTTATAAAGATTTCGATAAGACAACTTCTCAATTAATATACATAGGTGTAAAACAAAATATTAAAAAAAAGACAAAACAATTATATACTTATCAAACCATCCACCTTTTGGAAATTACCGGTCCCATCTGGAGCTAGTTATATCCAGCCCACCTCATTAAGCTAGTTCTACCCAGTCCACCTTATTACAACATATTTATTTCAGATCCATTCTAACGTTATCCTCCTAGCTGCGTCTAGGTCTTTCCAATGGTCTTGTACAATTGGGTTTACCAGTCAATACCATGAACATGGTTCTAGATTATCCCATTAACGCTGCATGTCCTGCCAAGATTTGATCACCTTTAATGTCTGGTGATGAGGACAAAGTATGTAACTCCTTATAATGTAACCTCGTCGACTCTACATAATATTCATCTCGTTTTGTACCAAATATATGTCCTCAAGTACTTTGTTTTTGAACACCCTGAATTTATTCCCGTCATATAAGGTACGAGACAATTTTTCTAAACCATGAAGAACAGACGTAGAGTAAATTAATTAAAATAATGGTTTTTGGGAATACACATTTCCAGAGATCTCCGCCACTTGTCCCCGTGTGAAAGACCGAGCGTACTCAAATGTGGCCGTTTAGGTACTCACCTTCTCGCAGTCTTCCTCCAGTCGCACCACCTTCTCCAGCTGGAGGAACAGTTCCTCTTCCTTCTCATGAAGTTCCAGGTCCCTGAACTCCAGCTTCCTCTCCAGCTCGTGACGGGCCGCACTCAGACCATCCCTCTCCGCCTGAAAACATGGACAACACAACTATATCAGTATACACACGGCACATTCACAAAGGTCGTCATCAAGGTCATTCATGCCTCCGCCTGAAAACATGGACAACACAACTATATCAGTATACACACGGCACATTCACAAAGGTCGTCATCAAGGTCATTCATGCCTCCGCCTGAAAACATGGACAACACAACTATATCAGTATACACACGGCACATTCACAAAGGTCGTCATCAAGGTCATTCATGCCTCCGCCTGAAAACATGGACAACACAACTATATCAGTATACACACGGCACATTCACAAAGGTCGTCATCAAGGTCATTCATGCCTCCGCCTGAAAACATGGACAACACAACTATATCAGTATACACACGGCACATTCACAAAGGTCGTCATCAAGGTCATTCATGCCTCCGCCTGAAAACATGGACAACACAACTATATCAGTATACACACGGCACATTCACAAAGGTCGTCATCAAGGTCATTCATGCCTCCACCTGAAAACATGGACAACACAACTATATCAGTATACACACGGCACATTCACAAAGGTCGTCATCAAGGTCATTCATGCCTCCACATGAAAACATGGACAACACAACTATATCAGTATACACACGGCACATTCACAAAGGTCGTCATCAAGGTGATTCATGCCTCAACCTGAAAACACAACAAGCAGCGTTCTCAGAACAGTGGGTCACAAAAATATATAAATGCATTTAGTTTTGAAAGCGATACTGCAAAAGAGCGGATGCCAACTGTGGATAGCGAAAATCGCAGTTAAATCTGTTCAATAGAACTTACATTATCAAATGTGATTTGACATTTTTACTTTTTAAAGAAACAGGGTGGATACACTTTCGGTTACAAGTCCAAACAATATTCTTCACGACTACAAGTATTGTTTTAATATTAGGTGTTTAAAAAACAACAGTATATTATTATTATTATTATTATTAGCACCGCGTCTTACTACCCGTTCGGGTTATACGCACTTACGCTAATGTGAAATAGTAGGGTGATTGTGAGATGAAATGGAGGCTCTACAGTTTAACGTGGAATCCGAACCACGGTGGAGGCTTGGCATTCCCCACATTCACAAGATGTCTTGTCAGAGGTGAAGGAAGGGTTTGGTAATCAGATAAATCTTTGCCGGGACCTAGGATTGAACCTCGGCCGCCAGCATAGAAGTCTGACACCTTACCCCTAGACCGCCAGGTCACCAACAACAACAGTATAAAAACGGACGTTGTTCGAATTGATCCAAGATTGAAAATGATTCAGTTTATTAATCGAAGCAAAGTCATTCTTCTCGAAAATAGCGTCAAATATCTGCTGAAGTTATTCTTCTACTAATAAATGCCAACAATTTGAATGGAAAAACAAAAACAGATTGGTTTGTGTTCCACTCACATAAACCATATATTTGTGATATTTTGTAAAATAAAACACACACAAATATACTTATTTTTTTATTGGGCCACCAAATATGTATCTGGATTCACAATGTTTTAACGAACTTTCCCACATCTGACGCGGAACATTAGAATATGCATATATTATACAAAAATGTCGGTGACTTGGGAGTGATCTTTTAGTTACGGATATAGCCGCATCAATTTAGTTTGGGAATACTATCTTGTTCAAACAGTTTCGGCCATCCTCTCGCAAACTACTAAAGAAAGGTTACCGCGTTCAGCCGCTAGAGTTGGTAGGCAGGCGTGACCCAGTTCACCGTCCCCTGTGCGTCACGCCGAATTACCGTGGGTAACAACGCGTTAAATAAAACAAGAGCGTTTATATTGGGAACACCCTGCATCGTGATAACCTGTCAAGGTGATATCTTGAAATTCAGAAGCGCAACATGTGTCAACAAACATAAACAAAAGCAACGTAACTGACCACGCTCGTGCGAAAAACTTCGTGGCTTGGCTATACCGAACTAAAATCGAACATAATATTTTGTACTCACGTTCACACATTTATAAATACGATTAGTGATATTTCTCACCCAGAATATCGGGCCGAAACATAGTCGCGGCTATGAAAAGTGGAACACAACACGGTTCTTTCGAATGGCGACATGTGCTAATTATAGTGTAAAGGCGAATTCAATAATTTGGTCCGATTATACTATAAAAAGCGACTATAATGTAAAGGTTGGTAAAGTAGGATTTTGGTAGGGTGAATCTGTTAGAAAATACAAACCTATTTTTTGTGATCAACATGGGTAAGATTATACTATATTGTTAGTGTTATTTTATAGGTATTGATAATATCTATCAAAAGTTATATTTTAAATAAGATGGATTGACGTTTGAATAAGGAAAAGTATTTAGTAACTTTTCTAGATGTCAGATAAGATTCTTCCAACGAAAATTGAACTGTACTTACATAATATGACGTGACTCAAGTTATGTTGTTTAGAGTTAAAAAAAGAAAAAAAAGTTAAAAGATAGACTAATTTTCATTCCCAAAATTGCTCAAGAGGCGAAGTGAGTTATTTTGGTAGGAAGGCCTTATTTTGAACCAGAATCTAATTGTATAGTATTATTTTGGTAGAATAAAAAAGGGCTCTCCAGCATGAACTTAATACTACCATTCCGGAAGGTCTATAATTCTACCAAATACTACTACTATACAGTAGACTCCTGGGTAGGAAATAGGGCCTTCCAGAATCAGAGAATAGCTTGCAACCTAGATCTCCTCAACGCGGGGCCGACAGGAACCATCACAGGCATATATACCTCTTACGATTGGATGGAACCCTGGTTCATTCTCTCACATATCAGCTCGAAACATGATGAGAATAAAATAAATAAATAAAAGTTACTTTTCAAAATGATATTAAAACAACCAGTTCGCTTTAAAGGAAGATATATTTAATAACTTTATTTGTAAAAACTAATATTCTACCTGTAAGTCTCACACCTCGCGCTAAGTACAGTCAAGTTCTGGCCAGCTATCAATGTCGACTGACACGAGGGTGAACTAAACCTAGCTACTCGCTAGAGCACATGTCACGGGTAGGTGCGGCCGACAAACGACCCTTTGTTACCGATACAAGACGAGAGACCGCCCCCACTAACTCACGTTGGCAATAGGATGTGGCCAGTATCCCGACGCACTCCTTGGCCATTTCCCTCTCATGAACGATATTTCAAAATTACTAGGGATATAACTAGTAAGAACACGGGGGGAGTCACTTTCATACGTCACTTTTGATAAATAACACCATTACTTTTCTCAACAGGAACTGATAAGCTATTGGCGGAGGCTTTAAAATGTGTAGGAAAATTGAGCAAGGACTTTTGGTGTAGCACGCTAAAGGGCATTCCTTAAATTACGTAAGGTTTTTTTTTGCGGGGAGAGCGGGAAGGGGGCCAAATCCATCTTATAAAATTTCATATCACTCGCTTTATTATCAATCATTTATGTCTAAAAATAACTAAACGATTAAAATAATCTAATTTATCAAATAGTAAAAAATGTCGTAATATAGAAGGGGGGATGAGGAGGGAGAGACTGGAGAGGAGGCAAAAACCACGAAGAAAAAAAAGCCTATCGTAATTTAATCCCTAATAATCTATTATTGTGTTATCAGAATCATCCTCCGCCCAATATACAAGGCAGTGAATGATGAAAGTATTCTGATTTGTCAGCTACTCTAAACCTATCAGACTCTGAGCCGCAGTGACTTATCTGCTAGTCAAGCACGCACCTATTCCTAATGGCATTTGTTATTAGGTCTAATATTTATCTAAAACCCTGCAGTGAATACTACTAATATCTAGATATTTTATAAAAATAAGTTCAATATTTCTCTAAGCGAACTAAGTTACACCTAGATGATTTTTTTAAAATAAAACAGCAAGTTCAAAATAAAAACATATATTTACATTACTGCTTGTTAAATAATGTATAGTGTTGAGTTAGAATGCTGAGGGCGGGGAGCTTGAGGTTCGAATCTCGGTCGGGTGAACTGAAGGTTTTTTCCTAAATGGTTTTCCACTCGTCCTCAACGCAAATGCTGGTTCACTTCCTCTAAATCCAACCTTCAAATTCCTAATTCATTAGCGTAATAGTACTTAAGCGTATATAGCCCGAACGGGTAGTCAGACGCGGTGATAAATAAATACATTTTAGTGTTTGTCCTACTCCCCAGATTCCCACGCTTGGCGCTAGTGTCGATTTTCATACGCAGGGCCTTTTATAAAATACATATTTTGTTGTGGTCAACAGTGATGACATTTTACTATATTTTTAGTGTTATTGTATAGATATTTATAATATCTATCAAACGTGACAGTGACAGACCATTTAGCTTGACGCATGAGCACGTTAAAGAAAATCTAATAATTCTTTTAGCTGCCGAATAAGGCCTAAGAAAATCGAATTGTAAGTTGTCAGTCGTGTCATGGAAACCATCTGTATAAACATCAAAGATGCGGTCAGCGCGGTGCGTTTAGAAAGTTGTGGACGGAACAAGGAGACGCGTGTGATGACGGATGCGGTGGTGTGACCTACTGTCCTGTAGACGAGGAATCGTTAGCTATCTGTTCATCATGAAGCGAGGGCGACGCGAGCTGCAGTGAGATGAGAACCACCTCCCCCACCCGCCTCTTGACAATCAATACGAGCCGGCTGGACGACTGCCTGGGGGGCGGGGATGGACCAGGGTTCGAGTCTACCTCGGAGAATATCTGCACCGCGTCTCTACAGCATGTGCGCCAATGTCACGTCCGAATTCGTATCACAGCAGCGGTTTTCGTTAAAGTCATAAATAATTTTTATTTTAATAACGGTTCCCAAACTTTTCATAGCTTTATATTGTGTTGTATTATAATCAATACACGTTACATACGTTATATTATTGTTTTTAGTACTTTATTTTGAATAGTCTCTTAGTGTGCGATCTTTTTTCTCCATAAGACCAACTATCCGGGTTTTCATTATACGGACTAACCTATGTACTAATTATTAGTCCATAAAACCGGCCCCAAGTTAGATTCCCGGCTGTTACCATGGGTAATTTTCCCGAAAGGGGTATAACCCCAACGGTTACCAGTGTTTGCACTGGTTCCACACCATCACATCTCATCTGGACATGGAAAGTGTCTCCACAGAAAGGATGTACGATTAATACATTAGGTCATCCCCTGGGCAGCGGTACATTAGTACTGGCTAATATTCCCACAAAAAGACTGGGGTAGTAGTGATGTAGCCCAGACACGCATATAATATAGTAGCCCAGATAAGCTGGGGTCTACAACCGTGGCTTGGAGGTAGATATGGTAGACGGAAAATTTTCCTCTAGTTTTTTCCGTTTTAAAATAAAATTACTTTTTATGAGACAAAAAAAAATCAGCCATTTAAATGAGTTCATATAAAGCAATAACATCGATTTTAGTTCTCTTCTTCACTAGCGTATCCACTACAGCGCAGCGTTTGGTGATTAAATTTATCACTAACGTCAGGTCTCTTTTAGACCAGATATATTAATACTTCAATATTATAATCAAAGCGTTTACAAATACAACTCTTTGCATTAACATTTTATTCTATAATTGCCATTATTCGTTCCGGATTTTAAAAATTTCATCAAAAAGATAATTAAAAAAATGTTATAAAGTTGACAAAGTATTGGCCAACAACTTTGACCCTTCACCCCCTTGTTCCCCTTCACACTATTTGATGAGTTCGTGTGTATGATATATTTTTACATCCATTAATATTTCCAGCCTGTGTTATCGGCCAGTTTTTTATTCAAGCCATATATTTTCCACTATCGGCTTGCTATGTCTGTCAAAGCTTCATATACCTTATAATATAACTTAAGACTAGGACAGGCACAACATCCAGTCCACGGACGTTAATGTATCACTGTGAAGGGGTAAATCTACATGTCACTAATTATAATTTTTTCGGCCATGTCGGGAATTGAACCAGGAACGCTTAGCTCAGTAGACAAACACGCTACCGACTGAGCTAAGGTATTGGAATGTATTATTTATTTATATATATGCTTAACACATAGGCTCTCACCTATTTAAGTTGCAAGCCACCATTGCGGTAAATATTCATCTCTATATGGAGGTTAGCAAGAGTGGCCATCTACAACGAGGGTGCAATTGATGGATACATATACTCTCTCCATTTCCTACACCAAGCCCGAATATAATTGGAAATGCGCTAAGCATGGATTGCAAAATCTCAGCAACTATAAATAATAAATTCGACTAGGTCCTACTGTAAATTATATAAAAGGGTGACGACATGGTAATATGAAGAGCTGAGAGGGAAGGGTTGACAAAATTGCAAATACAGACCCTCGGGGAACGTTAGCATAGATTCCATCCATCTCGAAATATGATTTGCATCTTTGACGCGCAAGGCTGATTTCAATCAACGTTACGCGTATCCAGATGCTCCAAAAGTAAATACGCGCATGATCAAACAACAAATTTGAAAACGTTTTCTTTTAAATCGGGACAAACTCTGTCCTCAGCATCTTACTACTGGTAATAGCTTTTATCAGATGATATAATTATACAGTTAATTTTTTTTTATAGGAAGGACCATAATTGATAGCTAGAAAAGTTACTAGATCTACTTTCACGTATTCAAACGTCGAGCCATGTGATCCATAGCCGTCCCTTGTGATAGTTATTATCAATATCTATAAAATAACAATAATACAGTAAAAACCCGCTTCGGTGGCCGCATGTTATGACTTATGAGGCATCACTCTCGCAAGACTAGATTGCCGATCGAGGTTCAATGCCGGTCGGGTGTGCTGTAGTTTTTCCTAAATGGTCTATATTCATGCAAATGCGGACACACTTGATCTAAATTAAACCTTACTAATCCCTAACCCATTAGAATCTACTAGTTGGTACACATGCATAACCCGAACAGGTAGTAAGACTCTGTGCTAAAATAAATATAGTAAAATGTTATTTTTTTTTACATCCATTACTGTTTCAAGCCTGTGGCCTGGGTAAGTTTTTTTTTTATTAAAGTAATATATTTTCCACTACCGGCTTGCTAGGCCTGTCATAGCTTCATACGCCTTATAAGCTAATTGAAGACTAGGACAGCCACAACATCAAGTCCCCTGCCGTTAATTCATCACTTTGAGAGGGAAAACCCACATTCCACCAATGATAAAAAAAATTCTGCCATACTGGGAATCGAACCCGGGATTCAGCTCAGTAGACAGACATGCTACCGACTGAGATAAATAAGGTGTCGGATAAAAAAATGTTATCAATGTAAAAAAAATGTATTTTCTAAAAGGTATTTTTAATGAAAACGGTAGCGTATAGGAAGCAGGCGGATAAGTCACGCAAAACAACTTTAGTTTGATCAAACAACCGGTGGTCTAATGCGTGATGAAAGCAAATATAAATACAGGTTGTCTGAAAAGTTACTGTGCAGGGAAGTATTATGTACTTTGTTTAATCTCTTCCTACAAATGTTGGAAATGTCCTCCACGGACATCACTGAAGACATGTCTGGACACCCCTCTTCACACGATATATCAAGAGGTGTGTCCTAAAATGTCTACGATACTTTGTTGTACAATAACTTTTCGGGACACCTGTAGAAAAAACAAAATCCCCCATTAACAAGTTCAATAAAACCACCCGTGAAATGTAATTGTGTTTGAATAACAAAATAAGCACTTTTATTGTAATTTAACGGCTGGGGAAAAAAAGGTATTAGTATTTTACAATGCAATTGGGTCGCTTATTAAATAAAGAGTGTGTGTTCATGTTGGTTTGAATATTTTAAAATAAATAGCTTTGTGGTAAATTGGAAGCCACCAATTGCTTTCAGTTCGAATCTCGGTGCTTTCGGTAATTTGTTTGTAGTGGCATGAGAGTAGGTAGAATTTAATTTGGGGGAAGGCGGAGTTCAAAATCGTAATTCTATGACTTACTACAGTAGCCCCATGGTCTTCTTTGGTGCTGACTGACAGCTCACAGCTGACTTCTGACAGTCAACATTTAGGTATATACCTATATTTTGACTGTCAGAATTGACAGCTGCTAAACACATGTTTGTGCAGATAATGTGGTTCGGCGTAGGGATACATAATTTGGTCTGGTAACTATTCAAAGCCATCAGCACCAAAGAAGCCATGGGGCTACTGTACTAAACCCTAAGCAATAAGAACATTGTTATTGTATACAGTAGGGGTGAAATTTAATTTATGTGAGGGGATAGCCGAGGGTTGAGGGGATAGCCGAGGGTTGAGGGGGAGAAACAAACGTTTTATAGGGACTTTCTATCCCCCTCTCTCCAGTTTAATGTTAGTATATTTGATGCTTTTAAGAGCTATCTGTAGTTATCCTCATTTGTAGAATTTTTGGAAAATTATAATATTTCAACAGATTTTTAGAAGAGTGCTCCTCCCAAAAATCCTTTGAAAATTTTGATGCTTCTAAAATCTATTTTAAGAAGTGCTCAACAGAATTGTTTGTATAAATTAGATTACCAAGAATCTATTCAGAATGTTCTTCGTCAAATCCCCCCCCCCTCCCAAAAAGATGCGTTTAAAATCTATGTGAAGTGGTCTTGTACCAATACATTTTTAAAATTGAATTTCCTTAGAAGATATTTAGAATGGTCCTCAACTGGATTTAAAAAAAATGCCTTAAGAATCTATTGAAAGTTTAATACACTTAGAAGTTATTTGGAGAGGCCCCTTACTGGTATTTCTTTTAAAAATCAGATGCTTCTAGAAGCCATTAATTAGACAGATTCCAACAATAGACGTATGCTCAAGATAATTATTTTAATTAAATCTAAAGTGTTATTTTTTTTGCCCGCGTCTTATGTGTCCGGGCTATCCGTGTATTTACACCACTGGGTTAGGAATGAATAATGTTGAATTTAGAGGAAATGTACGCGTAGCGAGTGAGAAAACTACGCGACCGGGATTCAAAAACTCCGATCTTTCCAGCCATCGGCTATTCAACCTATGCTAGAGTAACGCCTTAGACCAGCGATCGGCAACCTGCACACCACCAAAAAATTGTATCTGGCCAGCAAACGATTAAACAAACAAACTAAATATAGCTAATTATTATAAAGTAAATAAGTTAAATTTCTTTGCTCGATATTTTTTTACAAGCCAGCTCACAATTTTTTTTAAACCCATACATACGACCAGCAACATCAAAAAAGTTGCTATGACCCTTTCCTTAAACCATTCTTCGGCCATTGAAGCAAGTAATATAGTTTGTTGTCCAAGTCAGGCACACTATCCGTGAACTTAGATCAGGGGAGCGGGGTTTAATAATGTAGCTAATGTAAAGGGTATACCTGGAGTTTGTTAGGAAGCCAATTCTAGAAGACCTCCTTTCTTAACAGAGTCCGGTAGTATTTTGGTAGAATAAAAGGCCTTCCAAAACGGTTGTCTTTTAAGCCCAGAATTGTTTTTCTATCAAAATCAAGGTATGTGTACCAAGGTTTTCAGCATGTTACCATCACGACCAATTAGATGATGGGTGACCTGGCGGTCTAGGGGTAAGGTGTCAGACTTCTGTGCTGGGGTCCGGGGTTCAATCCTCGGTCCCGGCACAGATNACACCTTACCCCTAGACCACCAGGTCACCAACAAAACATCTTGTGAATGTGAGGAATGCCAGGCCTCCACCGTGGTTCGGATTCCACGTTAAACTGTAGGTCCTCCATTTCATCTCACAATCACCCTACCATTACACATTAGCGTAAGTGCGTATAACCCGAACGGGTAGTAAGACGCGGTGCTAATAATAATAATAATAATAATAATAATAATAATAATAATAATTAGATGATAAACCTGGACATAATAGCGTTTCGAAAACCAAAAGTGGTGACGCAATCAAACCTTGATACTATCATAAAGCCAGTATTAGAAAAACAAACCTTGATAAAACAATAGGTTTCAGAGCTACGCTTCTTGAGTTTTATTCAAGGGACACTTTCTTAAAAAAAGTTTCATAGTGTCATCAAAAAACATACTTTTTTTCTTCTTTCTTTCAAGCCATGCAGTCATAAAAAAGTAATTATGTGAGTCACATCCTGGAGTAAATGAAAATAAAGAGTTGCCGCAGCGTATGTGAGAGGCGAAGTAAACTCCAGATAGAATAAATAGATGGAGATCGGAGGATAAACAGTCATAGAATGCGAGCGGCGCATGACGGCAGAAAAGGTAAAGTAGCACTGCAAAAACTAAGAGCTTATATATACCCCGTTTAAAATTAAAAGTAGTAGCGGGCAGTTGTTAAAGAACATAAACATGGTGTCTACTCAACTTGACCAATGAAATTCCCGACGTTTTCCCTGATTAATCTTTTTTATTAATAAGTTTTAAAATTTAAATAAACATTTTTTTGAAATTGGTATTAACATTGTTTATTAGGAATTTTAAAATATATTACACAGCTACAAACAAAAAAACTACGGTTTGAATAACATTATTTACTGATTATTATATTTCATATTTTGAGTAATTTTGAGTAATTTTGTTGTAATTTACCAAATTCCCGGTTGATTCCCGTTTTCCCTGATTTTGCCGAATGGTAGACACCCTGATAAATATAACGGGTAGTTGTTGAGAACTTAGGACCCTATAAATAGACGACAGTTGTTGAAAAACTATAGTCATGGCTAGCTATACGTAATAAATATGGCATAGTAGTAACACAAATTATTGAGCAGTGGAAACATTTTAAATTCCTACTAGCTACCCAATATGACGTGGTCGGTAGAGAAAATCTGAAAACTGACTATACAAAGAATTTAATATATATTTTAATAATTGTATTATGTCCAAGACTGTTCCCATAAACCCGTGGACGGCCTCCCTGCCCACTCAGCCATGGAGCGTCTAGCATCGTTGTATAATAGCGACCGTGAAGAGTCGGGATGCGAGACGGGGACTCATGGCCTGTGAACAAAACCTGCTCGCACACACAGGTCGACTAGTCGTTAGAACGAGTGCTCATCAGTAGTCTGCCTGAACGCTTCACAAGGGGACGACACCATTTACAACTCCAGTCTATGATCGGGTGTAAGACACGTACGCATTTAATATCACAAATTACCGCCTCGGTAGTCGAATGGTCTAAGCTCTAGGGTGTCACTTTCGTAATAGAATGGACTACCAATAATTATGAAAAGATCGGGGTTCCCATCCAGGTCAGGTGTATTGAGGATGGACTGTTTTACCCTCTACTATCACGCAAATTAGGTACACTTAATCTAAATTCAACCTTACTAATTCATAACACATTAAAGTAATTAGTGAATATGAGTAAGCTCGAACGGGTAGTAAGACGCGCTGATATATATAGACATAATATGTATTTAACAAATAAGATCAAACTATATTTTTATTTAGTACTAACTACTCGCTCTTCACACGGACCCGCCTCGGTGGCGTAGTTAGCTAACGCGCTAGTCATGATGAGCTAGACTACTGACTGCTGAGGACGGGGAGACCGAGGTTCGAATCCCGGTTGGGTGAACTGTTTTCTCTCTCTTCCTAAATGGCTTTCCACTGTCCCTTCACGCAAATGCAGGTTCACTTCCTCTAAATTCAACCTTCCCAACCCTTTAGCGTAATTAGTACTCAAGCCTATAAATCGAACGGGTAGTAAGACGCGGTGCTAAGTAATAATAAATCTTCACACGGGAGTTTTATAATATGTAACAAATCTTTAAAAAAAATTAGAGTATCCAATGTTAAAGGAATGCTTGTAATAAAAATACAAGTGTATTGTATGTTTTATTCAACAGGTAAAAATAATATTTAATGAAACAAACAATTTGAAGGATTATATAGAACCAGACTGGTAACTCGAGCCAGTATTTAAAGTAAGGCTTCCCACAGTTCAGGAGCTAGAGCTCTGGACGGGCTAGAAAAAGTAGTGTTTTGTATCCACCATCTTGAAACAAAATGGTAGATATAAATTTTAATTAGCCTAATGTCAACCGGACGTTCATACGAAATTCCAGCACAATCGGTGAAGTGGTTTTTGAGTGAAAGACACCAACTTATCTTTAAATATTAGTAACATACAAAATAAAATAACATTTTTTACAAGCGAGCAAATTAGTCATTAATAAATTCAAGGATAAGTTTTATCTGTGCAGTAATGGGTACATGCGAGTAGTTCGAACTGTAGATAAACGAGCAGTATACAAAATCAGTTAAATTTAAAATACGTTACAGCAGGGGCATACGCAGAGGGATGTAGCCCTCCCAAATATAAAATAATCCAAAGCATTATATAACAACAAAAGAAGAAACAGAAAACACAACTTTCACACTAATATAATATAATATCGACATTGAAAAGTGATTATAGATAATGCACATTATTTTGTAATGATAGATGGTGCTTGATCGATGGTTAAATCATCGATGGATTGAAGCAGTTATGTGCCCGTTTGTTTGGAAGGATAGTGTGCTTGGTTTAAAGCTATAGTGGCCCAGAAAATGATAGACACAAACATTAATATGGTAGGCCTATTAGACGAAATGGCTGAGAAACCTCATCGGCTAGTACCTCTGTGAACTGTAAGGTTCACATGGACTACAGTAGTCCCGTGGCTTCTTTGGTGCTGAGTGACAGCTGCTAAACACATGTTTTTGCAGATCATATGGTCCGGCGTAGGGATACATAATTTGGTCTGGTAGCTTTTAGCTGTCAGCTGCGAGCTATCAGTCAGCACTAAAGAGCCATGGGGTTAATGTAGACTGGCGGACAAGAGCAAGAACAGTAGGTGTTGTATTTATTTCATGTTTATTTCTCAGGTGGTTACTGTCAATTTTATTCTATTGGTTTTAAAGAGCCCTTGTTTGAGGTGTGTGTGTGTAGATATAGCTTTTCCTGATTAATATTTAAAGATTTGAAGGATTTCTTGGTTTGAAGTTCTATCACATTTACTATCCTTATAATATGCGCTAATTCACTTATACCCTTTTCACGCAAAGTAGCTGTAATTTCACAAACTGGTCCTTTTAATTTGATGCAGGTTATACACAGAGAGTGATACATACAAGCTTTTATTCTGTCAAAGTTATACCACACACAAGATTATATTCCCTCGTTTGGACGTGTTTACCATTAGTTATTAGTGTCGAGGCTCCATCTTACTGTCACGGTCAACAATTGTAATACCCAGTATTTCTTTTAGTTTAATTTAGACTATCTTCAGGAAAATAGTAGTTTGACGGTTTACGCCTCTGAAGGGATAACATTAAAATTTAATATAGAAGCTTAAATACTATACCTGCCATTCAAATATTACAATTTTGGTTCGCTGGATATCTTTTAACTTTCGAAACTTTAACAAAATTAATAAAAACTGCTCTTATAGAAATCCCACAGTTCATAAATTTGCATGAATATCAGTAATACAAAGGAGACCTGGCGGTCTAGGGGTAAGGTGTCAGACTTCTGTGCTGGCGGACGGGGTTCAATCCTCGGTCCCGGCAAATATTTATCTGATTACCAAACTCTTCCTTCGCCTCTTACAAGACATCTTGTGAATGTGGGGAATGCCAGGCCTCCACCGTAGTTCGGATTCCACGTTAAACTGTAGGTCCTTCATTTCATCTCACAATCACCCTACCATTACACATTAGCGTAAGTGCGTACAACCCGAACGGGTAGTAAGACGCGGTGCTAATAATAATAAGTAGTACAAAATTAGAGTACATATTGTGTTGGTGCGCCTTCAAGTTCAAATATTCATCATAGATTTATCATTTACTGAGATAGGATAGAAATATTCTTAAATATCACAGGTGACAATTTTCCCTAAATGGTTGAGACTACAAAAATGAATACACGTACATAAAGGTATAGAAACACACCACGCCAAAACAATATTTTCTTCAAAATCTCTACATTTTTCAAGAATAATTTATATCTTTGGTGTAAGGAAAAAGAGTATAAGTCAAATTAATAAATCAAAATTAGATAAGTCAATATTTACATTCTCCCTGGACAGAACTACTATTTGCTACAAGTAGTATAAGTCAAACTCGACCTTAATGGTGGAAAAGTTCAATTTTATCTTTATAGTATGAGTACATTTGTTTTCTTTTAGTTGTACATTTTAGTAGTCTCTAAGTCGAGTTAAATTTTTTGACTTAAAATATACTCTTTTTACCTGGCACCATTGATAAAGGAAAGTAACAAATGTGAGAAATTAAATTTCTGTAAATAACAAGACAGATCGGTAGTAAAATGAACCAACGAAAGTTTGGAACACGAAAAAATATAAAGCAATCGAAATGTATGTTTAAGTGTTTTTACTAATATTGATTCACCCTAAGCTGAGAAGAGATGTAAACACAACCAAGTGGCAATCGCTTTGCAAGCGCTATTAGAATACCAACAAACTCGTGACACAACGCTGAGGGACTCCATTGTACAGTCCTTACCACATGTTAACGTCAAGTCAGCAAAGGTCAGTTGATAGTTCATCTCGGCAGTGTTAAGTGATAATTGTGATTGTTAAGTGCTTCCCTTATATTTATGGCGTTTGTTGAGTCTGGCCCGAGTTTTGTTAAACATAAGGCAGGACATTTAAAAGTATTATAAAATACAAAAATTTGTAGTGACCTACTTCGTTATGATACTGACTATACATGGTCGCGCCTATTTAAAATATCGCACTGGTGTTCCACCAATCATGTATGTCCTTCGCGTAGTGATATGGTACTGTTTGTTTCTTCCGGTCTCAGGTTAGGATGAACCAAAAATAAGTATTATAATCAAGTCACCGCAAAAATTAATGTTTATCAATCAATTATTTTTTTATTTCACAATCATTTCTTCTTCTTCTGCTAATCACCGTAAGCTGATTTTTTTTATATCACAATCAACCACCAACATCGATTGAAAGTCAATAAAATTTTGCATTATAGAAATGTTTTATTTAATTTATTAGTTAAAGAGTTATCAAACGCTTCCAATAATACATATATCCTTATGGATTAATATATAATTTATCTTTACATTAATAGTTAAACCTACTAAGAATATAAATACAATTTGTAATATTTTTATTTACACCATTGTGAGTTTCTTCCTATGGAAATCAGACTGTATCAAGTCTAAAGTAAACATTATAAGAGTCGTGGCAAGCGAAGCAGGTGGGAAAGCAGCCCGGAGTGCTGAAGGTGAGGGGCGAGAATCCACCGATCAGCCCGAGAGGAAATGGTTGTAGAACTGCGAACGAGACCTTCAAATGAGTAAGAAACTATTACAAGGCCCAACAGACAATTGATGTGGGACGAGTGACACCTACGTGCGTTGAACTGTCAATAACTGGGCTAACAGGACCTTACCTCTTGAGGGACAATTCGCAATTCTATCAGAGATACTAACGTGGGAGACACACAATACACATTTAATAAAATATACATATAAATAAGATAGTGAATTAAATTAGCTTAATGGCTATTGTAATTTTTTTTTTACTCTCTAATAAACAAAAAGTATTGTTATCGCGAAAAATTACGACCTTTAATTAAAGAGTCAAGATCTTGACGTTTTATGTAGCACCGAAATCAAAAAAGTAGCTCTTGCCCTCATGTTTGTACCTGAGCTACAGCCGAAACAGTTTGATTTATTTTGTTCAACATCTGTATTTAGATGTCAGGTCATAACTCAAGGTCAAATCAAGAGTTTGATTAATGACTACAGAATCCAAAAATTTTCGAAAATGACAAACGATTATGTTTTAAGTGGGGATCTGGATAGTGTTTTACATTATTTAATTGAAAATGTATGTTTTTTCCATGATAATTTTTTTTTTGAAGATATATTATTATTAGCAGCACCGCGTCTTAGGGGGCGGCCAGACTGAGCGCGCGAGCGAGCGAGCGAGCGCGCGAGCGACTAAAATATAAAATAGAACACATTGGCTGTAATGGGAGGTGGCCACACTGGAGCGAGCGAGCGAGCGAGCGCGCGAGCGACTGAGCGCGCGCGCTTGAAAGATAGAACTGTTTCTATTTTTCAAGCGCGCGCGCTCGACCCGGTACAGTCTAGTTTACAGGCGCTAGGCAATAATATTCTATGTTGGTTCATTGAGTGCTGGGAAACTTCTCATTTTGACATGATATTTGACTTTTTTCTATCAGTGATAG
>CABFOW010002316.1:0-39220 GCA_902141385.1 Timema californicum | reverse complement strand
CCCCCCCCCCTACTTCTTAGAATATAAAGTAATTTAAGTAGAAGATTTTCAAAAATTTTGATAAATGGTTACATTCACAAAAAATGTCATTTCAGTGAACACATTCTTCATACCGTAAAGTACTAATATCATATATTTCATAATTAAATACGTGACCATACCAATCAAGTAAACAAAATAGTTCAATTTCCATGTGTGCCAATGATGGGGAGATTGGGATTCGAATCCCAGTTGGGTGTATTGAGGGTGGTTTTTCACTCTCGCTCCACACAAATTGAGGTATACCTCCTCTAGATTCAACCTCCCTTATCCCTGATACATTAGCGGAATATGCGTATAGCCCGAACAGGTAGTAAAATGCTGTGCTAAAAGAAAGGCATTATCTGACACAATGAGTTACTTTCACGTATTCATACGTCAAGCTATGTGATCTAAAGTTGTCGTTTTAGAAGGGTATTATCAATCTACCTTTAATAAAATAGCACATATACAGAAACACTATAATTTGTTCGCAAATAATTAGGTTTTTAGTTGATAAAAGGACTTTAAAGAAATGGAGCTGTTGACTCTCTTTCTTACCTTGACCGCTTAGACTAAGACCATATCTTAAAAGTTGAGCCATTGTGAAACCCAGCAAGGTAAGTTTGCCACCTTTCCAAGGTAAAATGAGTGTACATTTTCCCTATCAAAGATGAAAACTCTTCTCTGTTGGTGACCATACTTAATATATGACCGCGATAAGGCCCCAGTTGACACAAGGAACAAGTACCTCACTTCCTCCGCAGGATGAATGGTTAATTGTCTGGACAACATATAAAAGAGCACATTGTCCCAGTTCAAGTTTAGCTTTCTCGGCCTCCGGGAGCTTCACCCCTCGCGGCAAACACTCACATTAAGTCCACTGCATTGACGCAAGAGTCAATTTACCTGCATCGGTCATGTCAGTCGCACTCAAGTCAAATACATCAGTCGTACACCGTGTCCTGTGTATCAAGTTTTGTCTACCNCATATTTTTTTTAGCACCGTCTCTTACTTTCCATCCCAATTTTTCACATTTGAACTTGCTATTTTTTTTTATCTAGCAACGCGTCTTACTACCCGTTTGGGTTATACGGGTAAGTACTAATGGGTTAGGAATTGGGAAGGTTGAATTTAGAGGAAGTGAACCCGCATTTACGTGGAGGGAGAATGGAAAATCATTTAGGGAAAACCACCCCCAATTCACCCGACCGAGATTTGAACCTCAATCTTTCCGCCTTCGGTAGTCTAGCTCAACATGAAACAAGCGCGTAAGCTAACTAAGCCACCAAGGCGGGTAACTCGCTAATGTATTAAGGATGAAGGAGGTTGAATTTAGCGAAAGTGTACCCAAACATTTACGTGGAGCAAGAGTGGAAAACTATTTAGAAAAAACAAACAAAAAAAACTCGCCTTTATTGGTTACGACCGGCATTCTAACGCCGATCTCCTCGTTATAAACAGTACCGTATATTGCGAGTGGACGCTTTGGACCCATTCGACCAGTGAAGCGGAATAGTAAATATAAAGCCAAAATCTCTCGTATCAAGAATCAAGATATTAAATTTAATATAGGTTATCTCACCCAAATCGGTGGGCGCGTGGACTGGGTTTCCAGTGATGGGGAAGTCGAGGACGGATATACTGGATGGTTTCCCACTCTTCCTTCACGTAGATGCGAGTACATTTCATGTAAATTTTACCATCCTTCTCCCATTAGTGTAAATAAGAGTAGTCTGGATAGATGAGACGCGGATCAACGAAAAAAAAGGTCTCCAACAAATTGACAATTACCAGTGTCAACAAAGATTTTTTTTATGGTCGACTGTTTTGTGAAAGCAATTTATTTTTTTAAATCTTCATTTCGATCTAGATTTCAAACTGTGATGCCCGAATAATAAGCCAACTTTCAAAACACAGGGTTTTACCAGCACACTAAACCAAAGACAATGCACAAAGACGTTGTTTCTTGTGTATTTTCACTTAGGGTAATAATTATATTATTAAATAATTTACCCGCCTCGGTGGCGTAGTTGACTAACGCGTTAGTCGTGTTGAGCTCGACTGCTGAGGACGGGGAGATCAAGGTTCAAATCTCAGTCGGGTGAACTGGGTGTGTGTCCTAAATGGTTTTCCACTCTCCCTCCACGCAAATGCGGGTTCCCTTAATCTAATTCAACCTTCCCAATTCCTAATCCATTAGCGTAATTAGTACTTAAAGCGTATAACCCGAACGGGTAGTAAGACGAAGTGCTAAATAACAATAATAATATTAAATAATTTATTTAAAACTCGCTTTAGCACCCTTAAAACATTTTTTTAAGAAAGATTTAGTAATGAACTGTATGCGTGTTAATTGAGTATTAATAATTTTTATGATAGACTTTGGAAGACCCAAACTTAAGTACCATTTTAATAGGAAGGGCCGTATCTAACAGATAGAAAAGTTAGACTACTAAATATAATTTATTATATATTCATACGTAAAAAACATGTGATGTGAAGCTGTCACTCTATATATTTAAGTCATCGATACCAATAAAATTACACTAATAATATTGTAAAATGTTATCATCGGTTACATACAAAATATTTCTTAACGGGTTTTTTACAACCAGAATCCTATAATAATCTGATTTCAGTTGGAAGCCCATTGTGTAAGGCCTTAATTTGTAGCAGAATCGTTATATATTTTGGTAGAATAAAAGGCCTTTCAGAGTGGTAGAATAAAATCCGTCCTAGAAGGTATTTTATCGTACCTATACACTACTTTACAATAGGTTTTTGGTACGAAATATGGCCTTTCAGAACGGGCCTCCTACCAAAAGCATGGTATACATCTCACGTATTGCGTGTCCATTAATCTGCAAGTTGTGATCAGTATTAATTAAATCTAGCCGTCGTGTGGAACCGGACACCCACGTCATAATATCTGCCCCGGGTGGTCTGGAGATGATACTGTCTGGATATAACGTAATGGACCTCACTGAAGGCGTTGCACAAACATGGCGAACGTTATTAAAACGTGATACATTTTTTATTTGTTTTGTTAGGCAGCTACAGGGTGGTCGGCCACTAGGTTGGAATAATAAAATCCCCTGTGGGGAAAATTAATCACGAAATTAAACACTTAGGTTACGACAAAATGTATAAATTAAGTTTTTTTTAATATTTATTTTAGTACAAAGTCTTCCTACTCGTTCGGGTTATAAGTTTATGTACTAACTACGCTAATGTGAGAGGGATAAGGAAGGAAAAGGGTGTCCAGCAAAAACTATATTTTAAAATTCCTTTACATTATCAGATTTTCCAGAGCCAATCTCTAACTTTTCCAATCACTATTATATTCAAACATTATTTTTCTAAGATCACAATTTAATGAAATAATATATTTAGACACATGCACATTATAAAATTATGTCACTCTATGAAGGTGTTAAAAGGTATCAACCTAAGATAACGGGCTTTTGGGTATTGCAATCTAAGTTAAGATTTCAGTCAGATCATTTTATGACATTAAAATATTGTCTCACACAAATAGAGCTTAAGATGATTGTGATACACAGTCTCTTTTAGTTTCTTCATCCTAAAACAGGGTGTAAATTGAGTTGGAGAAACCAAAATTAGTGACTTTTTGGTGATCTTTTTTGACCAAAAAATTCCTTCGGTAAAAGGTCAACATTATAGAATGCATATATAGGCCTAATGCACTCACATGAAACTAATTAGATGACGAATGTTAACCTTGTCCTTGGTATCACGGTAAAAACAATCAGGAAAGGTGCGGCTTGCGCGTGGCATCATGGATAGATGGGTGGCTCGACATTCGACTAGTTCGCGTTGTTACGATGCACGGGAAATTAAAACAAAAATTTCTTCGTGACTTTATGACCAAAATACTGAAAATTCCTGACTTTTCAGGGACTTTTGTCCCCCCACTAGTAACTTTTTTTCGGGACTTTTATGGCCCAGTTTACACTCTGTATAACATAATCATTCCTCCCGCATGCACCTAACCATGACTCAACTTTAGTTAAAGTAAAGAGGTGCCGTAAAGGGGTGGCTGACCACTTTAAAATCACTTGTTGAATTTGAGAATTGAGATTAGCATGCTAAACAGGGACAATTAAGTTAAAATAGGTTCCTAGAGTGTATAAATTGGAAAAAAGAAGAAGTTATTTTTATTAAGTAAATAAAAGTGGCAATTTTTTTTTAAATAGCGAACATATGAAAATTCCAGAAATTTGATCAAATTCCCAGACTTTTGCTTGTTTTCCAGGTTGCTAGACACCATTTAGAAACAACCATCCTCATTGGAACAGACAGGGATTCTAGCCCCCATCTCCCTGTCATCCATCAGCAGATCAGTCTAACACGAGAGTAATGACTTGGACCATTCGAACGGTCCAATTTTCATAGGAAGGGCCTTCCTTATCTGACAGCTACAAAAGTTACAAGTTTAATGTACTCATACGTAAAGCCATGTGATCGACCTTACTAAAAGGTGAGATCGAATCGGTATGTGAGGACAGTAAAACTTCCCTCCCCCTTTAAAAGATTAGAGGGTGGAGGTTATGCCAGCTGTGAAGGTTTTTGAAAGAAATAATTAAAGTCTATAATTTGTGAGTCTGTTGAGAATATCCACACCCGGTGGGGTGCGGCATCTTATTAATTTCTTGAACGTATAGGCCTAAATAAAACTTCTGCCTCGCCTTCTTTTCAGCTTCCGTCTCTAACCACGACTTTCCTATGTCGCGTGCAGCTTTGACGATATCGACCAGCGAGTGCAAGCCGACTGCAGCGCCAAGTAATGATGTATGTATACAGCGGGAGGGGGTGGGTGGATCATTATAAGAGAGATAATACTGTGGGCTGTCACCACCACCTGGGACGCAGCACGGCACGCGTATTGATCAAACCACTGTGTGTGCTTGTAGTAACTTGATATTTCCTGCATACCTCTATGTCACATAAAATAAATCAAAATTCGCGTAAAAATGTCCAACATTTTCAATCCGAACAATGTTCATTATTTGTTTCGGACACGGTTGTAATGAGTAATCAAAATGTAGTTACACGTTTTAAATAAACTTGTTCAAATGTTGTGTGTTGTTTTGAATGTTGGAATGCGCAACCCAATTTCCTCATTTTGACATGGTGCGGCGAATTTCACTTCTTATTCGCCAAATTTGTGGCTACATTGAAGAATGTGTTTCCCACCTGTGATCTAGAATATAGATAGAACAGTGTTAACCAGGCAGAGTATTCGTGCGGTCAAACCACGATACCTCCAACAGTTTGTATTGTTATGTCTGACAAGAGTCCCACGATGGTCCAATGTCTGCAACAGTCACCCGATACCTCAAGACGAGGTACTCGTGCGAGTACCACCATAGCGTGCAGACGTGAACAGTGTTAAGAGCCATCAATCAGAGAGCTTCGTGTGGCTCAGTCCCCTATCTCGACCGAGAACGTCTGCGTGAGAATTATGTGCGCAATTCCTTGAAAAGGTTTCTCTAGAACATGAAACAAAACTATTTCAAAATCATATCGCGAATATCCTCTGGTTTTATTGACAACTAAACTGAATCAAATCAATGAGTGTGTGTCTAACTAACACGTCACGTGGGACAAGGCGTAGGTATGTATAAGCTTGTCTTTACCATGATTATAAACATTCGGATGTACTGGATGGGTAGTAGGACACGGCGCATACAAACAATAATTTGTTTTTCACCACGCTTCCCTTCCTGGTTAAGATTATAAGCATGTACACTAATTGAACTAGTGTATTAGCGGCGAGCACGATTGAATACGAGAGAAAATATATCAAACTGGGCATGGAGAGAGAGTGAAAAACCATTTATAAAAAAAAATTAGTGACCAGGACTACAACTTCTATTCCCTGTCCAATCTTTCCCTAGCTGAGGGCCGCAAAGAAATTAGCCGGGGGACACAAATTAAATGTATAATACCTAATTGCGTATAACCCGAACGGGTAGTAAGACACGGTGCTAATAATAATATAATAGCTAATGTCCAAATATAGTAGCCACACTCGCACAGACACTAAACAAGTAACATTAAACTTACGATTCTGAAAACTACACGGAAGATAGCGAGCATTCACGTCAACTAAAAGAGCCTGATTTGTTGTTTATTTTTGCAATTAGATATTAAGTATTTCAATTTGAGCTGCCGGTCCGCACAGATCAAACCCGGGGGTCATGGGTTGGACAGGCTTGCATTGTACCATGTAAAGTCCGTTCACCGTAGGAATTGTTTTCTGAAAGGTCTTTTTCTCTACCAGAAATCTATTATATAGTAGGATATTGGTAGGAAAAAAGACCTTTCAGAGAATAATTCGTACCGTGAATGGAGTATAACCACCAATGCGGATCCGATTTAAGTAAATAGGCCTCAATCAAACTGGCAGTTAAGTGTGCACTAACGTTGGTTGAAATTTGTTTCACACACTGTGGTTTTTTCCTCCTCTCTCCAGACTACAAGTTGTATTCACATATACATTTTACTCTCAAATTATGTCATAATTCGTCTAAATTTCGGCTTAACTCGTATGGATAATATTAAGCGCAAAAACAGTTCGGGTTATAGTTATACGAGTATGTACTAATTACTCCAATGGTTTTAGGGATTAGGAAGGTTATATTTATATACAGTGTACCCACATCTGCGTGAAGGAAGAGAGGAAAGCCATTTTGAAAGAAAAAAACACGTCAGTACTCCCGACCGAGATTCAAGCCTCGATCTCCCCGTCATCGTCAGTCTAGTCTACTAAGAGAGTAGCGCGTTAGACCACGCGGCCGCCGAAACGGATCAAAAACTAACGACATAACTCAATGTAGAAATGCAAGCTTGACCACTTCCGAGACCAACCACGTTTGTGTCTACTTGTCTGAGAACTTTGTCGTTTCCCTGACCCAGACTGCAGACAAACAGGTAATAGTAGAGTGCACGATGGTAAGAGCGTGAAAGTGCTGACCTTCCTTAACTCCCACAGCTTCATTATGACCGAGTCGGTCATGCGAGCACGTGGGATGGGGAGATGTTCGAGCACAGCCAAGGTCAAACACTCTTTACCCGTGCAGACACCTTCACAACCACACATGATGTCGTCCGGTCGGTGGTTGTTGTGTCTACATATGCCTATATGGAAGGGAGAAGATTTTCCTTCCTTCATGCGCGAACAAACATCTTATGGTGGGGATGTAGGAGACGCGGGAAAAGGTCAGTGTCTCTGTAGTTTTTATATCAAAACTTTTTTTTTGTCAAAATAAATAAAATATTGCTTCGATAGAAACATAAAGTTTAATTTTCTTCACATGGTGACCTCAACAATCCTTGAATATCTGTCAAGGATGTAAAAAATTTAATGACAACATTTTACCTTCGTTTAAAAAATTTCTCATCTGATGCCGTTATGCTCATGACAGATAGTCAACAACAGCTGTTGAAGGTGACCTGGCGGTCTAGGGGTAAGGTGTCATACTTCTGTGCTGGCGGCCGGGGTTCAATCCTCGGTCCCGGCACAGATTTATCTGATTACCAAACCCTTCCTTCACCTCTGACAAGACATATTGTGAATGTGGGGAATGCCAGGCCTCCACCGTGGTTCGGATCCCACGTTAAGCTGTAGGTCCTTCATTTCATCTCACAATCACCCTACCTTTACACATTAGCGTAAGTGCGTATAACCCGAACGGGTAGCAAGACGTGGTGATAATACTAATAATAATAATAATAATAATAATAATAATAATAATAATAATAATAACAGCGGTTGAAATCAACATGTAGAAAAAATTCAACTCTAATGTTTCTTCTGGAGCATTTTTTTTTTATTTATTTGGCGAGTAAAATTGTTTGCTATAAAAATTGCACAAACCATTACCTTTTCTCGAGTCCCTTTCCATCCCACTGGCGCAAACCTGTTCGTATCACAACGAATCTGCTAATTTCTATATTATTGCGTGTGGAAATGAGTGTAAACTCAAATCGGGGATATTTTACGAGCCTGCGCGGATTTGATGCACCTTAGCGTGCACCTACCTTTACTCGGTTAAAAGAAAAACCTTTTCCAGGCTAGTGTTCCTTGAAGCTACAAATGCAGATTTAGGAAGAACATTTCTAAAATAAGGCTAAGGCCGAGGGGTTGCGGGTGAGAGGCGCACCCTCAATGTGACCCGGACAGCAGTCCCGCGAGTCATCCGTATTAAATCCATCTAGCCTGGGATGTCCATGACCAAGAGGTTCGAGTCCCAACCGAGTTATACTAAGAGGTTTTCCTAAATAGTTTCCTACCCTCCCAGCATGCAAATACGGTTACATTTACTTTAAATTCTACATGAGTTATCCTTAAGCCACAGTTAAATGCGGATATCTCAGGATGGGTGGTAAGACGCGGTGGAAAAAAGGTCAATATTATCAAATCTTCACGACTACTAATTTAAAGGATAATTATTTCAAACAAGTTATTTGATATTACGTTAAAAAAAGCGTATTATACACAAAATAAACTTGTTCATAACTACAGTTGCCCCATGGCTTATTTGGTGCTGACGGCTTTGAAAAGTTACCAGACCAAATTATGTATCCCTACGCCGAACCATATGATCTGCAAAAACATGTGTTTAGCAACTGTCACTTCTGAGAGTCAAAATTTAGGTATATACCTAAATGTTGGCTGTTAGAAGCCAGTCAGCACCAAAGAAGCCACGGGGCTACTGTACAAAATATTGTCTGGTTTGTATTTCTTTCCTCCCAGGTCTGTTTAAAGCTCTATGATCCCGCGTGTCGAACATATGTTAATCCATTGGTCCGATAAGGTTAGAGTAATATTGTTGCTACCGCGTGTCGAACAGATGTTAATCCATTGGTCCGATAAGGTTAGAGTAATCTTGTTGCTACCGCGTGTCGAACATATGTTAATCCATTGGTCCGATAAGGTTAGAGTAATATTGTTGCTACCGCGTGTCGAACAGATGTTAATCCATTGGTCCGATAAGGTTAGAGTAATCTTGTTGCTACCGCGTGTCGAACATATGTTAATCCATTGGTCCGATAAGGTTAGAGTAATATTGTTGCTACCGCGTGTCGAACAGATGTTAATCCATTGGTCCGATAAGGTTAGAGTAATCTTGTTGCTACCGCGTGTCGAACATATGTTAATCCATTGGTCCGATAAGGTTAGAGTAATATTGTTGCTACCGCGTGTCGAACAGATGTTAATCCATTGGTCCGATAAGGTTAGAGTAATCTTGTTGCTACCGCGTGTCGAACATATGTTAATCCATTGGTCCGATAAGGTTAGAGTAATATTGTTGCTACCGCGTGTCGAACAGATGTTAATCCATTGGTCCGATAAGGTTAGAGTAATCTTGTTGCTACCGCGTGTCGAACATATGTTAATCCATTGGTCCGATAAGGTTAGAGTAATATTGTTGCTACCGCGTGTCGAACA
This sequence comes from Timema californicum, assembly GCA_902141385.1. Classification (NCBI taxonomy): domain Eukaryota; kingdom Metazoa; phylum Arthropoda; class Insecta; order Phasmatodea; family Timematidae; genus Timema; species Timema californicum. The sequence continues at coordinate 29,720 of CABFOW010002316.1, read as the reverse complement.
GATGTTAATCCATTGGTCCGATAAGGTTAGAGTAATCTTGTTGCTACCGCGTGTCGAACATATGTTAATCCATTGGTTCGATAAGGTTAGAGTAATATTGTTGCTACCGCGTGTCGAACAGATGTTAATCCATTGGTCCGATAAGGTTAGAGTAATCTTGTTGCTACCGAGAGTCGAACCGATGTTAATGTTGTCATGGTAGCTTTAAGGTAATCTTGTTGCTACCGCAAGTTGAACAGACGTTAATCCGATGTTTTGGTAATCTTGTTGCCAACGCGGAAGCAATCACTTGGAAAACATTCGTCCCTATCTTTATCGACCCTTTTCAAACCTCCCCCTTTCTCAACCCTAGCTCCAACCCTTCCGTAAACTTCGATCCAATGGTGGAAGGATGGATAAATCTGATTACTGCAAGGGCAGATAGGATCTATCGTGCGGAATAAACCACACATATCCAGCCTGGAGGAACATTATTAAATACCGGGGGAGGGGGGGGGGGGCATTCACTTGTATACTCAACAGGAAAAGTAAAAGAATTCAACAGAAGGTTTTCCTGTTTAAATAAGGCTTTTAAAATCTATTTTAGATGGTTTCTTTTAATGGCAAAAGGAACAGTTAAAGATCCAAGGTATGAGTTTTGGATGCTTCATAATCTAAGAGTGTGAAAATGTACCCAGATCGAGAAAGGAGATAAAATTACCTACTTTAATAATTATTTTAATTGGAGCACACGCTCAATACATACATGTAGTATTTTATATTATTACAATGTTATAATAATACTTAGCACCACGTCTTAATACCCGTACGGGTTATACGCTCATATTACAATGTTCTTTACTATTTAACTAAATGAGTGGTTTTAATTTAAAAACAACTGCATCACGTCTTAAACTCGGTCGAGGGTCCATGCAATTTTTTAATTACACTAATGGAGTAATGGAGTCTGATAGAATCTGAGAGATGTACTCGTATTTACGTGGAGGGAGATTGGGAAAACACTAAGAAAAAATCCCACTCAGTACATCCGAAAGAAAATTCAAACCATAACCTCGGCGAAAAAACCTACGCGAGCCTAACATTTAGTCGCCGTGGCCAGTGATGCGGATAAATGTTTATGATGCTTTAATAAAGCATTAAAATCAAATCAGAATTATTGCTTCAAATGAATTGTGAAGAAGGTGAAGGGAGAGAGGGAGAGGATTGTGCTGTTGTTCAATAAACAGGTCGCCTGAAGACTTGTAAAGCCGGTAATATAGTTCAGCTGTTCAGCCATCAACTGCCAGTCATTGTTAGCCTCAGTCCCACGGTAGGACATGTTATGGCGGAGTAGTTAAAGAGGTTCAGGAGGGTGGTTATAAAAGCGGTAATCACAGCAGTGGGTTTAACGAGCGGCCAGAAGGAAGTGTCTCAGGAAATGACACGGCTGAAAACATTTTCTTCCTTATAACGTTCTCTCACAATCATCACACCAAAACAAAGGTTTTCATTACAAGTCATGGAACAGGTGCGAGACGCTAAAATTAAAATTTCAAAGATTTATTATATATGTACAGTGGTCCTTGCCTCTTCTTCATCTATCAATGTGTTTTCGTCTCACGTTAAGGTGGACATGCAGGGAGCGCGAGAAAACTGTTCAAGCAGTTCTTTAGCAAAACATTTTAAGGCCAAAATAAATAAAATATTGCTTCTTTACAGACAGAGAGTTTAATATTCTCCGGATGGTGATATTAACAGTTGTTGAATATCTGTCAAGGGTATACTGGAATTTAATGACAATGTTTTCTCTTAATTTAAAATGGTTTTTAGATAGTGCCACTATATTCATGATATATATATTCAACCACTTATCACCACGAGAAAAAAAACTCCATGTTTGTAGAGAAGCAATATTTTATTTATTTTGGCAAAAAAAAGTTTTGCTATGGAATTTGCAAAAACACTGACCTTTTCTCGCCTTGGCTAGCGAGAAATCATCAATCGCTGTCAAGCAATACGGCAGTTAAAGCACAATCGTTTATGTAATGTTCTGAAACTACTTATCTATTTTATCTAAACTAATAGGGGAAAGCTACGAAACTTCTAATTTATCAAAGTAAAGTGTAAAGTTCGTTAAAAATTCTTAAATATCTTAGCATTTTCTGTTGCGAGCCTATAAAAAAACTGTTTTTGTTAGCAGGATATATTTAGAGCCTCTTTTCATCAATATTAGTCTCATAGATCCGCAAATATTCTCAAAAAGTCGTTGAAAATGAGCGAGTGTCAAATTTTCACAAATTTTGTTCTATTAATATTAATAATTTTTTATGAAGTGAACTATATTTTTAAATAAAGCATCGTAAAATAACATATTGCGTTAGAGCTGAATGTATGTGAGGCCATTTTTTCGCTTATTGAGGCGGCCACCTTAACATTTACAAACATATATATTACATATCGCACCCTTCTTCGGCCCCACCACCAAAATAAAATTTCAAAATTCCAACTATCCAAAACTTCATGTCCAGCCCAAGATTCGAAAACTCTATTTTTATACTTCCATCCACACTATTGCAAACACAATGATCATGCTTCAAGCTACGTTATTTCTACACATTGTTTTTAATCGCCGCATTTTACTTACTACCCGTTCAAGATGTAGGCAAATATGATAATTATTACTCTAACGGGGTGGGGATGAGGAAGGAAGCATTAAATAATTAATATAATCTACCCGCATTTGCGCAGCCACAGACAGACAAGTTCTGGTGTTTATTAGTCCGTACAATTCATATAGTTGGATCCTATCCATTAAAATAAATAGGATAAGGACTAAGATTTTAAAATATTTGAATGGTTCTGAAGAGTTATAGCAGAGCCTTATCTACAGTCAAGTATTTTATTGAGCAAGCGTTGTTAGTCTTTATTCACCTGTTTATCGCAAAGAGGATTTCAGCACATTTTAAACATTTGGTTTGCCTAACTTTTTTTTAACTTCCCTATTTCTCAGTTTCTATCCTTTTCATGCAAATAAAGCAGTTTAATATCTTTTGGGCGACGCGTCTTACTACTCGTTCGTGTTATTCGCATAATGTGATAACTACACTAATGTGTTATGGATGAGAAAGGTTGAATTTAGAGGAAGTGTATGCGTATTTACATAGAACGGGTGGAAAAGACATCAAGGAAAAATTATCCGACCGGGATTTTGAACCTTGAGTTTAAAACCTAAGACATAATTTCGCCATACCGAAAATGTGGTTCTATAGGCTCCCAAGTCCCAACCAAGGTCACAAGAACAAATTGAGCCAAAAAGTTGTATCATGTTATTTCGCAGCAATGATATTAATAAAGGCAGTAACATATTTTAAATCAATCCAATTGTAATCATGTAAAAAACTTTAAGTGAAAGAACAATGAAGTATAAAAGCTTTATACATTTTTGCCGTAATTTTATTTTGGTGAACACAATACAATTTTCATAGGTAAAGCTTTTTACTTTTTGTGGTTGACATTGATAATTAGTGTTATTTTATAAATGTCGGTAATATATCTAAAATAAGAGCTGAAGAAACATAATTTGACGTATGAATACGTTAAGGTAAATCTAGTAGCTTTTCTAGTTGTCAAAGTTCATCCTAAGAAAAGTGGACTGTATAGACATCTTAGAAATTACCAATCGTCGTGTAGTTTTTTGTGTGTGTACTGCCTGGCCCTCTATGTTACCCGGCAAGTTGCGGTGTACCGCGGGCAACAGACCGGAGAGACTGCAGGCGTTTCTTACTGGACTTACCCAACACACCACACACACGTGATACCCGCCGAGTGTCATACATCACACACGTCGCATCCGGGTCAAGGATGGGAGCACACAATTAAAAAAAGGGTCTAAGAAAGGAGCCTTCAGACGATGACCAATGATAAAAAAAAACGATCATCCGTACAGTAAAGCGTAGGTACTTAATATACCGACGAGAGTTATATATATATATTCTTTTTAGCACCGTGCATATGTACTAATTAAACTAGTGAGTTAGGAATGAGGAAGGTTGAATTTAGAAGAAGGGTACCCTCATTTGAATGGAGAAAGAGTGTACACCTGACCGGGATTCAAGCCCCGAGTTCCCCATCATCTGCAGTCCTAGTCTATTGCGAGAGTGACGCCTGAGGCCATGTAGCCACCGAAACAGTTGAGGGTATTATTAGTGCATCAACATTTAACTAGAGAGAAGGGTCAACAAACATCTTCTTCAAAAACAAAATACAGTCGGCTAGAATCGAGCTCAGGTAAAACGTTCGCGTTTGTCTTTACTAAATAGTTTCTTACTCTACCTTCATGCAAATTCCGGTGTATTTCTTATAACTTCTACCTTTCTAATCAGTGTCGCACCCAAGGAAAGACACAATGCACCGAGGCTATTTTTTTTACAATTGTGGAATTTTAGGGGCACTTTCAGTTGTATATAAAGTTGTAAGGTTGGTCTTAAAAGTTTTGCCCGCGCATGAGACACATCTTCGTGTTATAGTTCGACTTTAAATGCTTTAAGCTTTTACTAAACTTGTTTTCGGTCTCAGGGAAAGCGAGAGAGCCAATGTCCCACCTAACACTTTTCCTCATTCTTACACCGTTAGTGTAATTAAATGAGGATAGTCCTTGAGAGTGGCTTCTCCGAAACAGAAACTCGAGATACGGCCGTAGTCTCCACACGTTGGTCGAACCAAGGAGCGTCCCGTGAGAAGAACGAACGACCGTAATTGGCAACGGTCCACCGAGGGCGGCAACACGGGTACAGCTGTTGTGTTGCATAGTGAACGTAACGGTACAGGGAAGGAGAGGAGGTTACAAGTTCAGCCAAGGAAACCAATTACCAGCCCAACAACAAAAGTGCATGTTTAAGGAAGGATGGAGGGGAACGCAAATTAAGGTCACAAGATGAACTATTTTAAAAACAAGTGAAAAAAAAACCCAACGCATCAGTAGTTACAGAGTCTCTAAGTCTAAAGAGAGACATTTGCAATAGACTGGATTGCCAATGATAGCGTGGTCAGGGTTTGTATTCCGGTCGGGTGTAGTAAGTTTTTTCCTAAATGATTTTCCACTTTAACTCCACTCAAATACGGATACACTTCCTCATCCCACATTAGCATAGTTTGAGTATATACATGCGTGTAGCCCGAACGGGTAGTAAAACGCGGTGGTATATATATATGCGTGTAGCCCGAACGGGTAGTAAAACGCGGTGGTATATATATATATATAAAGTTTTTCTTGTTGCAAACTTCAACTTCATCGAGATTCGAACCAGTCAACGATTTCAGCCATGACCGAGGCCAAGTAGATGATCGGAGCGGAAACTCAAGAGGCAGCAGCCGCAACAGTAAGTCACGGTTGTCCCAGTTCTCGTCCCGGCCTTGTCAGTCACTCCGATCATTCAGTCGTGCTATCTTGTAAACGAGACGATCACACCCGGACCGGTTCACCCCACACAAATAGTGGTGCGGGGTAGTTGTCAACCTAGCATTGTTTTATGTCGTGTCCTACTGCTTTTGTCGTGATCAGACAAGGATATTAGTTAAAGAAAAAAAAAATCACCCTAGCGACTGGAACAGAACATGTTCTTTGGAGACGATGCTTTTTTAGTCTTGCGTCTTACTATCCGTTCGGGTTACACGAATAAGCACTAACCACTGTATAGCGTTAGGGATGAGGAATGTTGAAAGATGTGTACTCACATTTGCGTGGGAGAGTGGAAAACAAATTTAGAAAAAACTACCCAACACATCCAACTGGGATTCGAACCCCAACCTCCCCTTCACCAGCAATCAGTCCAACATGAGAATGATCATGCGATCAGCGATAGAGGTATTGTAATTATATTTTCTCTCTTTCTCCATCGTGTCTTACTATCCGCCCGGGCTAAGCATAATTATTAGCACCGCGTCTTACTACCCATTCGGGTTATACGTACTTACGCTAATGTTGTAATGGTAGGGTGATTGTGAGATGAAATGAAGGACCTACAGTTTAACGTGGAATCTGAACCACGGTGGAGGCTTGGCATTCTTCACATTCACAAGTTGTGATTAATACACGTCTTGTGAGAGGTGAAGGAAGGATTTGGTAATCAGATAAATGTGTGCAGGGACCAAGGATTGAACCCCGGACCCCAAGCACAGAAATCCGACACCTTACCCCTAGACCACCGAGGACGGGGAGATCAAGGTTCGAATTTCAGTCGGGTAGACTGAGGGTGGTTTTCCAGGAGTTTCCACTCTCCCTCCACGCAAATGCGGGTTCGCTTCCTCTAAATTCAACCTTCCCAATTCCTAATCCATTAGTGTAATTAGTACTTAAGCGTATAAACCGAACGGGCAGAAAGACGCGGTAGAGAAATTGTACTCGAATATGCATAGAGGGAGTGTGTGAAAATTAGCCTGACATTGAGACCATGTGCTCCCGATGCAAGTAATGAATGGTAATGTGTTTCCCAAACTTTGACCAGTCACGTACCCCGTTTAGTATCAAGGTTCTTGATAAACAAGAAAATGGTACAAATAGTCGTTTTATAGAACTCAATGTTATATCACGTACCACAGTTTGGTAAAATTGATTATGTTAAAATCGTGCTCTTCAAGTTTGTTACGCATACGAGTGCAAAAGATGATCCATCTCACTTTGGCGTGAATCATCCATCGAGACTACCTACTGTTGTTGAAAGTCATTATACTTTGGCTGTGTTGTAACTGTGACAAGAGTTCTAGTCTGTTTAAAGGGATTGTAAATAATGATCTTGCATATATATATATATTTAAAAAGACTGAATGAAGGCTTGAAAACAAATATTTCCATGTGAATAAACATAGCCACGCCAATGTCGTGCAGTGGCAGAATCTGTAGTTTAAACAAGGTAAGTGACCCGGGTAGATGATAAACGTAATCTCGGTAAACAAATCGTAGTGCCAGTGCCAGAATCTGTGTCGGATTAGGCGAGAACGAGCGAGGTCACTGTTACAGGATATGTCACCGTGTTCCTTGGCACGGAATAATGAGACGAAATTAACAAGTGAAGTGCTCCGACCGTGAATTACTGCGTTTTGTGAGCGTGCAAGTACTCCTTTACAGCTGTCGTTTGCTGTCACTAGGTGACCTCAACCGTGATACATGACAAACCTTATGAAAGGGGGAGGGGCGAGCATAATATTATAAGAATATAATTCCAAAGTGTTCGATACATTTCTGTACAAGTAGCCCCATGACTTCTTTGGTGCTGACCGACAGCTCACAGCTGACTTCTGACAGTCAACATTTAGGTATATACCTAAATTTTGACTGTCAGAAGTGACAGCTGCTAAACAAATATTTTTGCAGATCATATGGTTCGGCGTAGGGATACATAATTTGGTCTGATCACTGTTCAAAGCTTTTAGCTGTCAGCTCAGAAATAGTGTATATATTAAACGGCCGAGATAAAAAAAAATTCATATATATTCAGGATAATTTTGTCCCGAAATATTGAAAATAAAATTAGGCGTAAAAAAAAGTACCTACTCGAAAATATTTTTTTTAGTTTACTCGAACAAGTTTATTTTTTCTTCAGACGATTATCAATAAATGGGTTATTGGCACCTAGGGATCATGTTTCGCGAATGAATACATACTTATATATATACACACACAATATATCCGGACGTCTTCCGATTCCCGATTTGACATGAGCTGCGCGTTATTCGTAAAACGAGAGATTCCTGAGACTAGTCTATAATATATAGGGCCCTACATATTTTATACCACAGGGATTAAGTCCAAAGTCTTATCATAGGTGATTGGACATATGAAGCAGAACACTTTTAACTGTCGTGCGGCCGTGGCCCTGAGTGTTATAATTAACGGTGGTCAGTATTATTATTATTATTATTATTTGAGGTATTTAACGTGCACTTTCTGAACACACATTATGTAAGCGAAACTCTTGTAAACTTACTTAAATGTAGAACAGACACTACACTCAGCTATCAAGCCGTTAATTCATCACTGTGAAAATGAACAAACACATTTCACCAATGATAGTTTACATTTTTAAACCATGCTGGGATTCAAGCCCGAGACCCTTAACTCAGTATAAAGACACGCTACTGACTAAACTAAGGTGTCAGACAAGGATAGTATTTAATCAGGGTCTGGAAAGAGGCGGACTCCCCCGCGAGGGAAAAGACGAGTAAATAGTCTGGTCCAGGTGGCCCTGGAAGCGCTCACTCGTTAATAATTAGTTAATTTCCTCGCGCCGGCTCAGCCCTTGTAGGGGGACTACGCCCTCTAACCCCATACACTTAAAAAAATTACAAGGCTGTCGCTGTTGGCCGGACCGAGTTGTTGAAACAAGTTTGAACAAAATGTTCATAGGAAGGAGTGATGCAACTTTGATTTAGACAAAACCATGGGAAATACATACTTCTCTTGAGCTCTGGTTCGAGATGACCATTTTCCGGTAAATTTTCTGCAGTGGTGGCTTACGACCTACTAAGTAGGTGAAGAGGCTGGGTTTGGGGAGGTCAAGGGAGGGGATAAAAGTTGTAAGCAGATACTAAATCTAAACAATTAATGGCAACTAGAGATTGCAATTATTTTGTTGTAACATTTTCAGATAATCGAATCCCATAGGGAAGGGTATGTATTCGTAAGCACTTTGATTATAATATTAAAGTATTAGCATAACTACAGTAGCCCCATAGCTTCTTTGGTGCTGAGTGACAGCTCACAACTGACGGCTTTGAAAAACTACTAGAACAAATTATGTATCCCTACGCCAAACCATATGATCTGCAAAAACATGTGTTTAGCAGCTGTCACTTCTGACAGTAAAAATGTAGGTATATACCTAAATATTGACTTGTCAGAAGTTAGCTGTGAGCTGTCAAAGTCAGCACCAAAGAAGCCATGGGGCTACTGTAGTATTGACAGATCCGACGTTAGTGACACATTTAACCACCAAGCGCTGTAGTCGTTACAAGAGAAAAAGAGGACTGGAATAGCTGGTGTTGCTTTATTGTAATACATAAGATAACGTTTCTGGCGTTAACTTCCTTAGAAGAGGACATGCTTCGGTAGCCGCATGGTCTAAGGCAGCGGTTCCCAAACTTTTTGAGTCGCGGAGCACTTCTCAAGAGTGAAATTCGTGACGGAGCACCATCGTTGCCCTTAGACCATGTTCATTTTTGGCTGTTTTTACGTAACTGCATTTTCAAGTTGCTAGACAATTTTTTTATCATATAACAAAAGCACTAATTATTTTTCGAATTCAAAATAGCTTATATTTTGATCCAAACTTAATGTTTTCCATTGAAAGACATTGAAAATTAGAACTTTACGTTTTTTTTTTCTCTAAACACTAATTTTGCACATACGTGTATTCGGCATAAAGGCGAAGATATTTTCACCTAGCACCTACATAGGTAGTAACCGAATGACAGCATTATTGGCTCTGGAAACGAATTTTTAAGCATTTGGACATGTTAAGGTGGGGATGCAGGGGACGCAAGAAAAGGCGAGCGTTTTTGCACTTTTTATAGCAAAATTTTTTTTAGGATCAAATAAATTAAATATTGCTTCTATAGAATCATAGAGCTTAATTTTCTTCACATGGCGAGATCAACATTTCTTGAATATCTGTCAAGGATGTCCTGGAATTTAATAACAAATTTTTCTCTTCATTTAAAAAGTTTCTTAGATAATGCTGCTCTGTTCACGACAGATATTCAACAACTAATGAGGTCATCATGTGAAGAAAATTAAACTCGATGTTTTATAGAAGCAATAGTTTTCTTATTTTGGCAACAAAAAAAATGTTTATCTCTAGATCTAGAAACTTTAAATTAACTCTCCTTAACTCGCGTCCGCTGCATACTCACCTTAAACATCAAGTTTTATTCATTATAAATATTTTTTCTACACTAATTTCAGAGAAATAAGGAACTTACTTAAATACATAAACGAAAACCAACAACAAAAAACATAAAGTAATGCAACACATTTGAGAACGAATTCAAAGCAGGTAGTGTAAATATACAATACTACTCACCTATATAAGGTATTACAGTTTCAAAATAAAAAATGTAGCTTGGTATCGAAAAAGAACGATAAAGCATAGCCAAAGAACTTAGATTCTAATGAGAGGGATGGGACTGTTTTGATTTGCACAATGTGGCTATACCTGGTTTAATTTGGGACAGCTGCAACCGAATATCTGGCTCTGCATTCAGGCGGGATCTATATTTTGTTTTAGTAGCCACATAAGCAGAGAATCCTGATTCACATAAGTAAGTTGTTGTAAAGGGTAAAAGGATGATTTTCGCTTTATCTGATAAAACTTTAAATTCGTCTTTTAGCTGACACCAAAATTCTGTTAGTGAATTCTTAGTTGCAAAATTATATTTTACCACAGAATCTGATGTCAAATCAATCATACACTCATACTGGTGTGATGTCAGACAGGCTGGCTTTTCCGACACAGCAGAGTATGGGTTTACAACCCAACAGTTCTCTTTTATTTTATCGTGGAATTCTTCTGGAAAATAACAGTTGAAACTATCAATCAAATTTAGCAGATGAACGTGAAACTCATTTAAGATATATTCGGGTACGTCAGAATCTAGTTCTTCTCTAAATTCTTTTACCATTGGGAAACTGTCTAGATTTAGATTTTTCATTGAATCCGCCCAAAACTTTATTTTCTTTTTAAACGCTTGTACTTTATCGCTGGCATCAAAAACGGTTACTGCTTTCCCTCGAAGTGAGATACTTAAGCCATTAATTTTTTTTAAATGTCTGCTAAATACGCCAATTTCATAACCCAATACTCATCGCACAGCTTGTCTCCCAAAGCGAAGTCGTTGTCAATCAGGAAGGTTCTGACTTCAGCCCTCATTTCAAAGAGCCGTGTCAAAGCTTTGCCACGAGAAAGCCACCTTACTTCTGTGTGAAGAAGTAAAGACGTATGTAGACTCCCCATGTCTTCACACAACAGCTTGAGTAGTCTTGTATTTTTAGGTCTAGATTTGATAAAATTAATTACTTTCACGCTTTCGTCCAAGACTTCTTTTAGGAAGGGTGGCATTTTTTTCACAGCAAGGGCATGGCGGTGGAGGATGCAGTGGCTACTGCTGCATTCCTTGACTTTTTGTTTTATTCTTGAGATAGCACCGGACGTCTTCCCAGTCATGGACTTTGCACCATCCGTGCACACATCAACGCAATTATCCCATGGGATGTCACTCACTGTGAAAAATTCTTCTATTAATTTGAAAATTTCAGCGCCAGTTGTGTTAGTTGGTAAAGACTTGCATAGAAGCAGATCCTCTTGAAAAGACTCCAAGTATTGGTAGCGTACAAATACTATTAAAATTGCCAATCCAGCCACATCCGTTGATTCATCCATTTGGAGCGAAAACTTAGTGCATTTTATTCGTGAAAGTAAAGTAGCTTTCACATCCTCTGCTAAGTCCCCGATTCGTCGCGAAATCGTGTTATTTGACAAAGGAACGGTGTCTACTAGATTCGTGGCTTTTGCATCCAGCATACTTTCAACTATGTCCTTTACACAAGGCTTTATAAGGTTTTCAGCGATGGTATGGGCTTCGCCAGCTTGAGCAACTCGGTAACTGACTAAGTAGGACGCCACCAAAGCCTGTTCATTAACTGTTTTTGAGTGATAAGATATAATTTTCTGGGCTTGTGTAAGTTCACCATACTTCCTTCTGAAGAAATCAGTCGGTTTGCCCTTGCATTCTGGATGGACACCCTCAAAATGACGGCGCATTTTTGCTGGGAACATCGCACTGTTTGGCAAAACTTTCATGCAAACTACGCACTGTGGTTTGTTGTCACTAATCTCAACAAATCCAATATCCAAGTAGGAATCGTGATACTTCCTTTTTATAATTTTTTTACCTGTGGCACTGATCTCCAAATAACTAGTACTAGGCAGTTCTTTCACAGCTCAGAAGTTTCTGTCACACCTGCTGTCGCTGATTCGTCTAAAAACCCTTCATCCTGTCCAGAAATTCTAGCATTGGCAACTGCTCCATCTTCTTCCACACTACAATATAAAAATAATATTCGTATCATCTGGGTAAATAATATTAATGATAATAATAAATGTCAAGTATTTAATAAAACAATTGATCAAAGAACCATTGCTCCTAAATTAACGTTGAATATTGTTTAAGAATGTAAATGTTTCTCGCATGTTTGCTCACAATTCTTGTTAAATGTGAGTAACCATATTATCCTATCGCTTGGTGACATCGAATTGGCTGCAGCTTCAAGGTTACTACCCATTAACAGGCCAAAATTCGAAAATAACCTGAGCTGAAATCTATTTTTGTTAAAAGTGGAACAATATGTACAACATGCAATGCATATACTGAAAAGTCTTTATTTACTATTTAATTTGTATAAAGTTGTATGTACCTTAGTCCCTATCTCTTCTTTTAGGTCCTGTGTTATTGGCATCCAAAGCTGTTACTTGTTTTAATTACACACGCTCCTATTCTAGCAGACCCCAATAGATAAACACTATTCAACGTTAAAAAAAATGCATCTAACATAATATGTGTACATACCTGTTAGCTTTTGATGCTTCCATAGCTACTGGAGGAACTGTGGCGGAGGTTTTAATAGTCTTTTTTAAGGATCCAGACTTCAGCCAGCGATCCATTGAAAGCAAATCTATGATATTTTCTAAATCACTACGTAGGTGTTCCAAAAAACCTGTAATAGGCAGGTGTTTCGTCCTCAAGAGGGAAGATCCATGTAAGTAATTAACGTAATTATTATTTTATAAATCACACAACAAAAGCACTCGTGAAAAAATAACACCGCACTGCAATTTGACTTGTTTCGACTCTCGACTAAACATTGAATGAACTGCAACAGAATGAAGGAGCGAAGAAACAAAGAGTTTTTAATATACAATAAAGACTTTCCAGAAAATTCTGTAAAAGTGTCAAAGCTAACAATCGGATCTTTAAGTAAGGTGAGCCTCTCATTGAGCCGGGATTAGCTGGCGCTATTGAGCCTATCTGTCTGGTTTCGCCACGTGAAGTCTCTGTGCTTCACGGATTTTCTCAATGTTTTGTGTGGTTCCAAGAAGGTGCGGGCGGGTAAACCTGACTGAGGTGCCGCATGACAATGCACTTTGGATCCATAATACTTGCTATTTACACTGATTTACTGAAAGATGCAGGAGCTAAATTATTTCTACACAATACTTATCTGAAAACAGTTCATGACCGCACAAATAAACCATTTTGAGATCTTGTCACATTTATTTTATTTTTATTTACAATCTCTCCGCGGAGCACCTGGAGATGTTTCGCGGAGCACACTTTGGGAACCGCTGGTCTAAGGCATCTCTTTAGTTTTATACTAGCACATGAGTATATTCTGAACGGGTAGTAAGACACGGCGCTAGGGGAGGGGGAAAATGTCCTTGAGTGAAATTAAACTTGGGCTGTCTACTGTATATTACAGTTTGTTCCAGTTAAATACAGAGATTTTTTTCTTCTCAGGAAGATATAAAATACCAATTCTCATCTCACCTCTATAGCTATGGTAAAGTTCGTTCACGGTAGGAGTTTACCTGGGAAAGAACTTTTTTCCCTACCAGAAATCTATTATATAGTAGGATATTGGTAAGAAAAAAGACCTTTCAGAGGTAAACTCCTACCGTGAATGAAGTATACGTTGTGCTTGCTGATAATATTCTCTGCTGTAAACTTCTTATGGAGGCCGAAACCCCTCGAGTTTGGTGATGTCCATTGGGTATTTCAAGAGTGGAGTATACTATAACGATGGTCACAGGTGCTAATAATCCAGGAATTTCAAGTTCAATAATAATGTAACTTGTTTAAATTTTTTGTTATAATAATCTAATCTAACATAGCCCCTATATCAACCAAAATGATTATATATTATTTTTCAGAGCTGAATAGAAAATAAGTTTGCCATTTTCTTTAATTACAGAGTCTTTAGTTGAAAATAAAAAGAAACCTAAAAAATTTTTGCTTGAAAAAAAAAATCAAACCAACAGAATCCTTGGATTTGCCATTTAAAGTTTTGGTTCCAGTTTAAAAAAGAGTATTTGGATTTCCACACTACCGAGCTACTTAATGGTTTCATTATCAGAGTCATTCATTCGTCACGTGTTACTTTTAAATAAAACTTAACAAAAGTAGTGTCATTTATAAGCGACAATCTTGTTTAAACTTCAATAGATACTTACTGTACTGAGACACGAAAGCTGTTCGTCCTCCCTTACGTCGACGACTTCAAGAAAACTGTTTCCACCCAACTTTTCACTTGGGTACTCACTAAAGTTTTCTCGGAGTGTTATCATGATATAATCGAAGTCAGTAGCTAAAATATCTATCTTAAGAGTTTCAGAGAAAGTTGTTATAAAGAAGATCTATTGTTCCGCCGTTAGATAATTTTCTCGACGGCCACCCACTCAACCTCAAAACTAAAGTTCCGCTGCCAACAACGTAAACTGAGACCCTAAGGTCCTGACTTAAGTTTTAAAAAACCCACATTGATTCAAGGTCAAAATGTCTAGAATGTCCGAAAGCTTTCCTCAGTTAGCATATCTACCTATTTATTTGGTGTCCAAGTTTAACAACAGCCGCAGAACTATGTTGTAAGTCTAATGCAAATATTGTCATTTGGTTTGGATAATGCATATTAAATAAGTCTAATAAATAAAACAAATGTTTTAAATTGTACATCGAGATTTAAAAAAAATACAATTCTTTAAAAATAATAATGCACAGACCATATTAGATCAGAGTTTTTAGAAAGCTCCTACAACCAAATGGTTAACTTTTCCATCTATAAAATATACCTTTAAAGGTAGAAGTCTTACCTCGACGGACTATATACTATGGCCCTATCTTATAATCTGTACGCTATAATTCGTCAAAGCACGCGTGAAGGGTTGCTACTATTTTCTTACTACCGAATTCCCAGTGTTTTCCAAAAGGAATTCTCATTTTTCCAGGCAGCTTAGATTGAAGAAAAGAGTGATAATAACATTTCATTTTCACCAAAGTGATTAGTGTGAAGTCAAATAACTTATGTTTAGAAGGCTTCACAACCTTCGTTTAAGAGGTAATAGGACATGTTTGAAACAGCGTTCTTAATTTTTCAGTTCTGTTTTTCGTATATACAAATACCTATTTTAAGATTTCAGTTTAATGTTACAAACTAACAGATATTTCTGTTCATTTACTAAATTTTGCAAAATTTCCTGTTTTCTAGGGCATTTAAAAATCCCGTTTCATCCCAGTTTTGTACAAGCCTGGCGTGTTGTATATCAAGGTAAACCGAGTGAATGGTTATTTAAATAACATATTATAGTATACCTATAGATATTCACTTTAAAGTGTCTAGCTCGGCAATTCTCATGTTAAAACGATGGCAGTAAACCCGTCATTATTGAACACGCTTCACGCGACGTCGCATTCAGATTATCTGCAAGGTCCTACCGAACACAATCGAGTACAAGAGAATAGTAATTTAAACGAGCGATCAATGGCCGCAGTTTCTAGTGTCGGGGTGCGAGGAGGAGAGAGGGGAGACTATCATCAGGTGTAAATGCCTGTCATAAGTGTATTTTCCAAGGCCGGCTCATTATCATATAACCCAGGCCAGGTTGGAAGACGTGGCTGATCGGGCACCGATTCAATGACGCGAGGGACTACGCCCCTTACCGATATTACCGAGCCACACCCCACCCCGGGTCTGGAACAACACAACGCCCCAAGTCATCAATGTGGTGATCGAAGGGAACGCGAGGCGAGGTCCGGAATTTTTTGTGTTTTTACTATGAAAAATCATTTCTGACAACAATAAATAAAATATTGTTTTAGTAGATACGTTTGGTTTGATTTTCTAAATATAAATATTTGTCTGGGGCATCACAGAATTTGAAACACGGTTAGAACAAAATTGGGTGTCCAGTGGTAACCAAATATTCCTGTAGATATATTATTTTAAACAATTTCTACTAAATTTGGGACGATATAATAATTATTGTAATAATTTACTTTATCTCTGCAGCTGCTAAAGGCACCAAATATTTGGAAAAAGTCATTCCGGCATATAGTGTGTGCAAACTTTTATATTAAAACGTATGTAAGCTAAATCTTTATATTAAAAAAAAGCATTCAGTGGCATTTAAATGAAGACTTTGAATAAGGAGAAAAAAAGTTATAAAAATAAATTTTGGTCCGAACTCTTGGGATCCAAACTTAAGAGAGTGCATATTTATATTGGTGACTATCACGACCATAATTGAAGACGACTGTACGTCGTACCATTCGGCCGTGATGAATGACACCATTACCGATACCCTACTTGTAAGCAATCAGGTTCACCTACGCGTCGATTACCCCGGGAGCAGTGCATTAATATTAGTGCCGTACACAAGAGTACATATTAAGCACCGCGTCTTAATACCCGTTCGGGTTATACGCTTTAAGTACTAATTACTCTAATGGATTAGGAATTGGGAAGGTTGAATCAGAGGAAGTGAACCCGCATTCGCGTGGAGGGAGAGTGGAAAACCATTTAGGAAAAACCACCCCCAGTTCACCCGACCAAGATTCGAACCCCGATCTCCCCGTCCTCAGCAGTCGAGCTCAGCACGACAAGCGCGTTAGCCAACTACGCCACCGAGGCGGGTCACAAGAGTACAGTTTCGGGAGTTAACCAATCTCCCAATATACGAATAACAAGCACTTCAAGTCGAATGGGAGATTGTCTGGCGTCCGAATCTCGATTATTTACAACCCCAAATGTTAGCTTTTCGGCATGACATCAGTTTCAAACTCTGCTAGATTAAACCATGATAAATAAGGTAAAATTATAATTTTTGGGTAAGCTGAGTCATGAACACTCAAAACAATGCCTCAAATGGGATTTTTATGTTGTATGAGGACTACTACTATTACTAGGCCTATACCTTCTGTAAAATATTCAGTTTTGGTCTTATGTTTCCTTTTAAATGCACTTTTCATTCAAAAGACAAAACCTCAGTAGAATTATTAAAAAAAAAAGTCATTGCTTATGTCAACAGCGTCTATTTTTTTCTAAGGTACACCTACATTAAATCCTAAAACATTACTGATATGTATTATAATAAAAATTTAAAACAACTAAATAAAATAATACAATTCAAGTCAGAATCACACAACTAAGCCAATTTAATCGACAATGAAATAAAACTTTGAAGCATACTATATTTTATGCTCAGCATGTAACATTCACAAGTTGGGGATAGTCTGCTTACTGGTCGCCTTCAGTGGCAGAGATGAACAGCTATCCGCAAGGTTGATTCATCGGGTGCGTTAGCGTATGGTTACAGTGGAACCGCCATCGGACGATTCGACCGGCAGCCGACATCGCCCGATCATATCAAAAACAAAAGATATACAGGTGGTCCCTGTGCCTCCGACCGCATCGGCCGATTACACCGACGTCAGGTATGCATCGGGCGAGTTTTTATCGGCCGATTCGACCGAAATAGATCGTTTTAACAATACGAAATAATTCTCATCGCACTATGGATTGCGAGAAACTAATAAGTTTAATGGAAGAGAGGATAAATTTATGGAACAATGAGGATGCCGCATATCGACGTCTCTGGAATGACATTGCAAATATATTGGAAAATACAAGTATCATCGTTTACAAATTTTTACTATTCTTGTTAGTCAAATTTTATATAGTATAATAGAATTGTAATAATTTTAGTACTTATATAATTAAAATAAATTTTTGAGTACTATTCAGGAACCAAACATTTTAATAAACAGATTTTAATTCAAATTACCGAAGCAGTAAGTAACCTGTGCCCTCTCGTCAGGTTTAAAAATATGATTAAAACAATTTTGCGTGGCTAAAGAAGTTTAACTTCAATTACACTTTAGCTTTGTGCACTGATCGTGATTACACTTTTTATATATACATATATTCTATCTAGAGATTTTAGCATTAAAACAAATTATTAATTTAACAAATAGTAACAAAATTTTAAAATCTTATCAGTACGATTATTTCATTAAATTGATAAGATAAGATTTTTTTTATCGTAGATAGCATAACTTTTAATTTTTGTTATAACTGTATATTTTTAATTTGCTGATGAAAGAGCAAAAAATACCGTTTCAAAAATCTATTTAAAAAATGCCTGCTTTCTCAATAATAACTAGAATTTATTTGGATAGCTTCACTAGACAAGGAAAAAGAAGAAAACAAAATGTATATAGTGGTACAAAATTTATTTTTCCATCTAGCTCTTTTTTTTATCAACAATAACGTTAAACATAAAAAGAAATTACATTAAAAATGTATACTGTCACTAGGCTTATTATTAATATTATCGGTGACCTGGCGGTCTAGGGGTAAGGTGTCAGACTTCTGTGCTGACGGCCGGGGTTCAATCCTCGGTCCCAGCACAGATTTATCTGATTACCAAACCCTTCCTTCACCTCTGACAAGACATCTTGTGAATGTGGGGAATGCCAGGCCTCCACCGTGGTTCGGATTCCACGTTAAACTGTAGGTCCTCCATTTCATCTCACTATCACCCTACCATTACACATTAGCGTAAGTGCGTATAACCCGAACGGGTAGTAATACGCGGTGCTAATAATAATAATAATAATTAATATTATCTTTGAAATACTGTTTGAAAATATCGCGTATCTCATATGCTCTTCGTGACGATCGATTAAAACGTGTCAAACTCGTGTTGTCAAAGCTGTGTTCGGTGGTTTCGACGTTTAACATTTATACCATCTTTATCTATCACAATATTATGCAGTAAGCAAACATTCTTGGCAAGAGTGTCTACATGACATGGATCCACTTGCAGAAGTCTTTAGATATCTCCATTTGCTCACTAAAATACCAAAGGCACATTCGACCGAACATCTGGCTATGCTGAGGCGATAGTGGAAATTTTATTTTTCTGCATCAACATTGTTCCCAGTAGGATACGGCCTTATTAAGTATCCCTTTAGAGGATATCCTTAATCACCCAGCAGCAACACGTGGGAACATGTTAATTTGTTCCTGGTAATGGTTTGGGAGACGGAACATCTAATGAATTAATGTTTTACAAATGGTAATAGATTCCAGTTTCCATGAACACACCACCATCACTTCGTCTTCCATAATCTTCTAATCCACAATAATAAATTTGTACCTGGAATCAGCAATACCTTGAAGATGAGCAGAAAAAAATGTAGTTGAAAAACTACCTGAACCTGAACGAGCAGGACATTTTATGTGAACATTGTAAAAGCCTTAAATACTGCCCCTCGTTGAGTACGCCAATTGTAACGTATTAATTGGAACTGCCCCTTGTTGGACGTCAATTGTGACGTACTGCTGGAATGCCTTCACGCTGGGCGCCATTGTAATGTACTAACTTCACTTTGGTTTGAAGAATTTATATATTACAAATACATGTTTTTGAAAATAGATACTTTTGTATAAACTTTAATGGTATAATGTATTACAAATCACTGTTGTTTGAAAAAGAATAATAGAAACCATTTAGGTAAAAACACCTTGGCCGTGATTCCAAACACAACCAAGCTAACATTATCAAACTATACGAGATTCATGCTGCTTTGTATTACACATCTCTCTCGTCTCCCGAAAAAGAGTAGAATGACGCGTCTACCAAGCTAGCGTCCTCTCGAGTCGAGCCGTGTGAACCCCGTGGTTCACACCCTCGAACCCAGACCACTCCTTGCTTTCTTTCCATCGACCAATGGGGTTAGTTTTTAATTAGCGCGCATTTAAGAAAACAGACGCGTTACTCTGCACCTGCTATTTATTTACAGTGTATTACAACCAGGAAACAAAAACGATGCTTCGGACACGTGCAGTTAAAATAAAAGAAAAAGAAACATGGCCGTAGTCTAGAAAAGATGAGTTTACTTTATATTAAATGAAAAGAAGAAATATTAATATATTTACTTTAAAATATGATCTCGAATATTAAAAAGACAGGAAAAATCGATATCATTACAACATGTTTCCCGTAAATACTCCCAACAAAACTTGGGAAATCCCACCAATGCTCCTAACCACTCGCGATTTTTTTGAAAGCTCGCATGTGTTTTACACTAAATTTCATCCAAATAGCTTCGCAAACGATCCTGACGATCGCATTGTGAGAGATAAGAGAGAGGAGAATGTCAAAGACCTGAAGGCTAGTCCAGTCATCAAAACCTAGACCAAAGAAAACAGATTAATCCGAAAATTCACACACATATATGAATAGAAAAATAAAAAAGACATTAAAGAAGACTAGGATTAAGTCTTTATTATGAGATTACCTCCGCATCTACGTGATATATACCAGAGCACCAAAAATTACAAACGCGCATTAGGTTGCAACAAGTGTTGCTTGAATGTCAACCAACAATTAACTGTAGTACCTCATACTATTCCAGCACACCTTTATCTAGTCCGTCAGAAAACTTTAACTGGAACAGCTCACCTTAACCCCGTTCGCAACAGAATAACTACAGTAGCCCCATGGCTTCTTTGGTGCTGACTAACAGCTTACAGCTGACTTCTGACAGTCAACATTTAGGTATATACCTAAATTTTGACTGACAGAAGTAACAGCTGCTAAACACATGTTTTTGCAGATCATATGGTTCGGCGTAGGGATATATAATTTGGTCTGGTAACTTTTCAAAGCCGTCAGATCTCAGCTGTGAACTGTCAGTCAGCACCCAAGAAGTCATGGGGCTACTGTAGCTCCGCAACTTTCTGACTAGTGAAGTTGCACCTGTTCAAAATAATAAACTCGGACCAACCAGATCTCAGTGATTTTTGTTTTTTGCGTTTCGAGCATCGACAATTTATTGTATATTTCCGATATTTCTAAGATGTTCCTGCATTATTTACTGTATTTTAAATTAGTTTGACGTCTTAATAAATATTTTCCTCTTATCATTCCGATTTTATATTGATGCACCATTTATATTACTTCAGACAATAATTTCAAAAGCCTTTGACAAATATTTAATGTAACCATAAGAAGTATGATAATTGAAAAATATATTGCTTACCTTAAGGTTACCACGAGCCTCTCTTCAGGTGGTATACATCTTCGGAAGTTTGACTGCCTTTTGATTTTCTCTCTTTTATTCTCCAATACATAGTAAAAAGTTCGTTTAGACATTCTAATATCCCGAAAAATTTGTCATCCTGTTCGAGCAGTTGGTGAAACAACGTATAATATTCTCCGAACTTTTCTCTATTCACAAAAATGTCATTTTCTCTTTTTAGTAATATACATATTTTAACGCGGAACTTGTTTCCAAACACAAAAATGATGGAACATCCATTTTGTAGGTCTACACACACTGAATTGAAGTGAATGAACTGTCGGTGCCACTGTGACCACCCTATCGGCCGACGTGTGACCGCTTTAAAAAATTATAACCATAACATTATAAACTTTAAATCTGTTTTATGTAAAGGGATATTTTCTCTACTTTTTCAAAACCTCTCGGGAAAGCTGAGCTTATCCTGCCTAACCTGACGCCTCGCTACTGCATTTGGCTTTAACTGATTCGTATTCGTCTGAGAGAATGGTTTACTCACGAGACAAAGACTATACAAATATGGCTCTAAATAAAGACTTCCGGTGACAAGGTCAGGGTTCAAATTCTAGCCTGGTGTAATGAGAATGGTTTTAGTAACAGTTTTCCCATTTAGCACCCCCCACCCCCACACAGAAAATGTATATCTTCATTATACCTTGATCCATAGCGTAATTAACTATATGCTTTCAGCCCAAGCACGGCAAAAACACACACACACACACAACACACTTAATGTGTTAACTCTCGTGACTGTATAAACGGAATAAACGTGGAGGTCATTAGTCATAGTAATAGCTACACACAAATTAAATGACACATAAAACCCTTTTAAATGTCTGATCGGAAGTGTATTGTGTGATACTTTCCCAAAGTTCAAGGTTTCTAATTAACATAGAACACTTTCAAAAAGAACATCCTACCTGGTTTAGAGCTGGTCCACCCACGTCGTCAAGACACTTTTGTTCTGAACCAGTCCATCTGAGAGGGACAAACAGGACACGCGGCATAATACAGCAGCTCAAGCTAACACCCATTTGTCAGAAGTTCAAATGTAGGGCTTACATGTTGGTTTAAAGAGGCTTATCATTTGAGATTTAGCGACCCAGTTTGTATTTGTATGGACTTGTATCATCAATTGGCAATAGCTATAAATATGGATTTAAACGGAAACACTGTATGAATATATAAAAGTATATTATCAACTGTTTAAAGAGGCATTGTGTGCTTATCCAGGGTTTTGTACTTAATGTGGGCGTGTAGGGGACGTAAAACAAGGAACCTGATTTGGCTGTTTTAATAATAAAATATTGTTTTGGCCAGAATAAATATTTCTCCAGTAAAAATATATAGAGTTTAATTTACTTCACATGGTGATATCAATAACAGCTGTTAAATATATATCATGAGCATAGCGGAATTAAATGATACTTTCTTTTTAAATTAGGATAAAACGTTGTAATTAAATTCCAGGACATCCTTGATAGAACAAATGTTGATATCATCACGTGAAAAAAAAACTCTTCCAGCTGGAGAAATATTTTATTTTGACAAAAGAAAAAAGCTTTGATATAAAACTGCAAAAATACTGCTCTTAACTCGCGCTAATCTATGACCCCACCTTAACTTGCCAGTGTGTGTGTATGATTGTGTGCGCGCGCCAGGAATATATACATTTATAAATCAGTCTTGCAAGTGTGTGTATGCTATATATGACATTCCCACACTGGTAGAATTAGGTGAGCAGTTGCCACTTCACGCCCCCACAGTGCCCAAGACAAGGGCGTGGGTGTAGTAGTTGTAGGTTATTGAAGGAGCCTTGGGTCCCACTCAGATACAATAATAACTACTCCATTAGGAGAACATAACAAGCTTTGCAATTACTTCAATTGACGAGGACCCACGGGCACCTCCATAGTTGATGGGACCAAATGACAGATGACACCATCTCGCAGGAAGAGACGATACCTGACTCGGTGGCCGCATGGTCTAAGGAGTTACACTCGAGTTGGACAAGAGCACCGATGACAGGAAGATTGGGGTTCGAGTCCTGGTTGGGTGTACAGTAAAAAAATTAAATTCCACTCTCACTCCATGCAAATGCGAGTACACTTCCTTTAAATTCAACCTTCCTCATTCTTAACTCATTATAGAGTAATTATTACATATGCGCACAAGCTGAACAAATATTAAGACACGGCGCTAGTTTATTTTTTTAGAGAATATGATATTAAGGCGTCAGGCTCGCGACGGGACTGGATTGTCAGAAGTGAGGGGAGGTTCAAATCTCAGCCGTGTGCATTGTCAAATACACTTTTTATCGAAAGAGAATCCAAGTCTTATCAAACATGATGAGCAATACTTGTTCATGTGGTATAATTATTTTCTTCAATTCCGATCTTGTTCCCATTGAGAAGTTAAATCAGTGAAAGGGGTACGTAATAGTTAGCATTTATAATATGATGATGTTGGGCTAAGCCTCTAGTGAGCATTTTAATAGCTATGACAAATTTACCAAATTTCAAATTAATTTTTTATCTCAAATTTGAGAATTTTTCGAATCCTCAAACCTTCTCGATTCGAAGGGCTCATTCTCAAGGTTTAGAATAATTCTTCAAGATCAAACTACTAAGCTTCGAATTAGTCTTCAACAATGCTTCGCCAACTTTTTAAAACCGTGATCCAATTTTTTTTTATAAAGACAAAATTTAAGGGGGTGGAGATTTTTTAATTATTAGTTCAAGGCAGTTTGTTCACTTTACAATTTTTCCACCATTTTTTATCTCCAAATAATTACATAATTTTCCCATTTCAAAAACCATAGTTTGGAAACCAATGACCTAGAGTGTACAACCCTTTAGTTGACCTATCCTTAAGTGAAATTCAAAGACTGCCTTAGTTTGAATATAACAGACACATTTAGAGTCGAGTCCCAACACCCAACGGCGATACAATATCTTGTGTATGTTATCGATAGATCTGCCGGCGCGTGTAGTTTGACTGACACCAAATTCCTTTCAAACTAGTTACAATGCAAATAATTTATCTCTCCTTGCTCCCTCTAGGTCAGGCATTTTAAACTCGTTTAACTAGTCTATAAAGGCCATATTGAACATTGAAAATAATGAGGGGGCTGCATTCCAGGAAGTTCAATATTGTCACCATCTTAAGGGGGGAAAAAATTACACTTTTAAAATCATTATAACAAAAATAACATTAAGATTACATATAATGTAAAAAAAAAATTACCAAAAATTTTAAACTTTTTTATTTGCTATAACAAAAAGAACATTAAGATTATATAAAATGTTTTTAACCAACATTTTTTAAACTTTATTATTTACATCGAGTGTGTGAGTGGCTTTAAAGCTCTTGTTGAAGTAACGTTCAAAGTATATGACAGATCCGTATCGGTAAAAGGGATCACTCAGGTGTTGGTTTCTTTACATGGGCGAAAACACACTTGTGTGATGACAAATATTGAGCACGTCTGGTGCGCAAATTTATCCATTTTTGGTAATCGATCTCTGGTGAGTAACGAGTAGAATTTGATAAACCAACCTCACTTGCTAGATATCACCAAATAATGACCATTTTCTAAATGCCATAATCTCAAATGGTGTATTCCTACAACGTGTATAAATGGAACGAATCGGGCCGCTCTGAATGTTGGTTCAATCAAAGGTCCGCGGGCCGCAAGTTTGATATACCTGCTCTAGGCCGTTAAGCCTCGTTTTAAACCATATCATTGTTTATTAATTTATAGTTAATTATACGAGTTTATGACAAAAAAATATGGTGAATGGTATAGTCTCAAAAGTGTCAGCCTCAGATCACACAATCTGACGTATGAATAGGCAAAAGTAGAGCTATAAACAGATTTTATAAGTGGACTGTAGTATGGATGAAATTATAACTAATCATATAAATTTATTATCTCAATGTAGAAATAACTCAAAACAATGGTTCTCTGGACACAATGCCTTCCATTGGAATGTTGTTATAAACATGAGCTGCTGATTAGTCGTGACATTTGAAACTATTGCTAATAATCTATGGCTTGCGACCATATACCGATTAGACGCCACAAAGCACGCAAAGAACTACTTAAAGTAAAGATATAGGTAGTCAGTTCACAGTAACCTTGAATTTTTTTAACAGTTGAAATGTTGCTAAAATGTGTTTCGTATTTCATCCATCTTTAAAATGTTCTTTCACATCGAAAAATAAAATAAATTTACGTCGAAAGTCAAAAAAAATAACTAAATATACAGTTTAAATTTGTTGGAAAGTGCCTTTTAGAAATAACAATTTTTTTTGCTATCAAAATTGATTACATTTTAATATTGGTGTATAAAAGGCTATCTGTCAAAAGTAACGGTTGCAGGTTACATGATGTGACGTATCAATATCTAAAAGGATATTTATAGTAACCTTTATAACTTTCATTGGTTCTTTCCATGAAATTGGACTGTGGAACAGGTTTTAGTAACGTTTAAATTGCCAGAAAATACCAAAGCTACTGTGAAAGGGTCATAGCAATGATATTTGCCTGTATGGATACAAAACATTTCCTCCTTTTATCATCAAATAGTAGTTTCTTTCTAAACAGCTGATTTGAGGATATAAACCACACGCTAAAAATTTTGCATTGTATTGTACACAGATTTCCTTTAGCTCTCAATTTCTCTAAATAAAATTATTTAGTTATTCGTTAAACATAACTAACTACAGCTAACACAAGATCTCTTATATAATACAACACAGTTCATCCAACCACGAAATAATTAAAACTAAAGGTAAACAGTTGTATAACCGCATTCTTTAATCACGAAAATACAGTTTCAGGTTTTTCATATTGCATTACATCAATTATTGTTTTTATTACAATTAAATTTGTTATTCTCCGAGACTTAGTGAAATCGACTACATTTCTTGAGTACCATGGTTCGACTCCAGAGGTATTTAAACAGTTCAGCAACTCTGCATGGGTAGAAAATGTTAATAGTTTCTGGTATTAGCAGAATTCCAATAATAGCATTTATTAGATGTACTGTAAAAATTCAAATTAGTTTGTGATATCTTGTCTGTACATTACACCGAATTATGACTCCCTTAACCTAAGACAGCACCAAGCACTCAAACCTAACACTAGGAATTTGAATATCTGTGTGGCAAGACACCACACACACGATATTGACATTGGCAGTGGAAGATTAAAAACTTTTGTACCCCTAGGCATAGTTGTAATATGCGCCCCTGCCACAAAAATATAAATTCTTCTTACCCGCCTCGGTGGCGTAGTTGGCTAACGCGCTTGTCGTGTTGAGCTCGACTGCCGAGGATGGGGAGATCAAGGTTCGAATCTCGGTCGGGTGAACTGGGGATGTTTTTTCCTAAATGGTCTTCCACTATACCTCCACACAAATGCGGGTTCACTTCCTCTAATTCAACCTGCCCAATTCCTAATTCATTAGAGTAATTAGTACTTAAAGCGTATAACCCGAACGGGTAGTAAGACGCGGTGCTAAATATTAATTAATTATTATAACAATATATTCTTTTGTAAGAGCTTTAGGAAGTTTCAGAGGAAAGAGGAGGGGGCTGAAGTTATTATTCGAGAAAATATTTCTACAAATATAATCAGGCATGTGCAGTACATGCCCTGCAGTAGCTTGTGTTAACAGCCCGAACGGGTAGTAAGACTAGATGCTAATAATAATAATATATCGGATTAAAGACTAGAGAAAATGTACCCCCGTTCATGTGCAGGGTTGGAAAACCATTCTTAGTACAATGGGATTCCTCTTTTTGGTTTGTTTCAAAACACGGCCATTAAAAAGCAGAAATTTGACTATAACGAACGATACCTTAGGGCCCTCCGGCTTCATAAGACTATTTGAGATTCAAGGATTTGAAAACATTTCGGATTCGAAAGATTCGAAAAAAAAAAGTCCACCTCCCACCAAAAATACCCTTAATTATATTCTATAGATAATATGCCACTTATATCACTGTAGAATAAGCATAACAGCCAAACCCCTGACCATTAATTTATCACTTAATGTGAACATAGATGTGGGAAAGTTAACCTGTATTATTTTTTTTATTGTTTTCTAAAATTCCGTTTCGGAAAAGTGGATTCATATCAACTCTAGTATACTGTACAAAACAAAACAAGTTAAGTGTTTGAAATAATGTTCAGTCAATGGTTTTATCAGTTTTCCGTTTTTCAAAGCTCAGAGTTAAGAGCAATCGGAGGCAAACTATTGCGACAGAAATAGGCGATAGCAATCCAGGTCATTTGTATCGGCTCTGAACTTTTCCCCGTCAGCAAATATATCAGACACACTGCTATACAATCGACAGCGAGTGATAGTGAACTTAAAGCAATGACCTAAAAACGCTACGTTTACTCTGAAAGATAGAAGCCATACCTTGATGGATTACACCATGGCCATCTTTTATGCTAAGCAATAGTGGAACCATGCAACAATGTATGCTTGCTAACTTTCAGGGTAAACAGGGTGTACCCTTCGTTTACCATGTAAGGTAGCAAGTTAAACTGAGTGTACACTACGCAGAGCCTGCAAGGTAGCAACCTTACCTTTCTTCCACTGTGGTATATCTTTATATGACTGGATCATAATGTAATTCGTTAAGGCAAGGCGGAGTGTATATGTCTATGAAGTTGAACTTTTTTTCACAGCCTTTAAATATCCGTTCAGGTTACAAGCAAACATTAATCACGCTAATATAATAAGGATGAGGAAGGTAGAGTCAAAAGAAAATGTATCTGTATTTGCGGAGAGATAGTGGGAAACGCTGTATAAGGAAAACATACATAAGTGTCCCGACCGGGATTGGAACCACTTTCTCCTTATTACAGTTGGCCCAGTTAACAAGAGTGTGACGTGTTAGAACACGTGAACACCGATGCGGATATGGAATAATTTTATAAAACTTTAGTTTTCAAGGTTCAGTCAAGTATTGTGTCGGTTTGTCGGTGGGGAGCCAATATAAATATTTCTGTATCGCTCACTGGTATAATTTTTGGAGTGCTAAGTCAAAGGTATTTTGTTATATTCCCGTGTCCAGGTGTAATTTTACAACTATACTCGATTTGAAGATGAACCCAGTGACGGTTGCATCTGTAGGTAAAGTTAACTTCTGTATTTAAGTTCAGAAAGCGTATAACCCGAACGGGTAGTAAGACGCAGGACTAAGTATATTATCATTTTTATAATCATTATTATTACTCAGTTCAGAAGGTAAAAAAGCATAAATACGTAATGTGGACATACGGCAAAAGAGTGGGCTAACACAATATAAGATTGTAGGCGCCAAGGAGGAAGAGGTTAGAATCTCGAACAGGTGCAATGAGGTTAGTTTTTCATATGTGATTTTTCCTATCCCCTAGCCAAGCAAATGCGAATACATTTATTAAAATGTATATCTTACACATCCCTATCCTTAAGGATAAATTGTTTTGAAGTTTTTAATAACAAAAAAATAAATAAACATTACGAGGAACGAGAATGGTTAATTTTATTTGGCAATAAATATAAGTTAATTGGTGGAAGTTACGTCAAGGACATTTAATATTATTGATTTTTAAAAATGTATTCTGAATATATTGTTTGACAAATAAAAAGCCGAAAACATTCCAAACTTGAGATAGTTATCTTATCTTAAGGTAATCTGCGTGGATTATAGCAAAATACTCATTTCAGTTTTCAATGTCAAATTTAAATTAGTGTAAGGTCCCGAGTGTAGTTCGGGCTATTGACTCCTCGGCCGGTGGGATTCCCGTGTCTCTCTTGGCAAAGTAGGATTTGAATTCAACTTTCAGGACAAATGTTATATTGTTTAATAATAAATATGAGAAAACTCCAACCTGAGTAGACCCAATCGGATTTGAGCCCCGACCTCTCCGTCATTGGTAAACCAGACTAAATGAACTTTACGTTTAGACCGCATGACAATAGGCGCGGTTACATTTTACATGTGAAATGTACAGTTTCAAACACGGTGTAAAAAAAAAAGGTATGGTGTGCCGCACCGGCGTTTTCTATCTTTTATCTTAAAATAAAAACATTCACTAAAATATCGTAAGAGTTGTGAAACGAAATAATAAACAGTGTTGCAGAAACACTCCACCAAAGAGCATTACAATCAATTTCACAAGGATTGTACACATTTACTTTTGACAACCCGAGCCAAAATGCGATCCAAGTGACCCGAATAAAAACCTTGTTCTAGACAAATGTTTGTGTCGGAGGTTGTTCATATGAAAAACGATGTTCAGTTCATTGTGGCAATAATTTCCGATAGCTCGCTTCACCCCTTAAGGTGCGGCCGAAGGGAGCGCGAGTAATTTTACAATTTTGATAGCATTACATTTTTTGGCCAAATAAATAAAATATTCCTCCAGTAGCAACATAGAGCTTAGTTTTCTGAACATGCTAATATCAACAGATCTTGAATTTATGTCAAGGGTATCCTTGAATTTTGTCAAAACATTTTAAATAAATATAAAATGTTTTGACAAAATT